>JAMKCH010006682.1:0-54886 GCA_023653785.1 Ophioderma brevispina | reverse complement strand
AGTCTCAGTTCTAATTGTTAACATCAAAAATAACAATCATGCCCCATAGGGGCCACTCTTCATAGACAAGGGGCATCCAAGAATTCATGTAAAAAGGGTGCTTTTTTCAGCATCAGGCAGATTACATATGTAACTGTTATTTTACTTATTTAGGGGTAATAATCACATCAATTACTTGCTTAGGCTATGGGGAAAGACATGTATTCTCTTTTGGGTAGCTAATTGCACTACTGTTACTTGTTTAGGGGTGCAAATTCCAGCTTGTTTAGGATGTTTTTTGTGAATGCTTGGACATGATACCTCTGTCAATGAGAAGCCCCCCCCCCCTATCACACATTTCAACAGCTGAGTACCATTATAAGCCTAATTGAATATCCATCCTATAATCCATTAAGTAAATGTTTATGTGTCATGCTTATGTGTAAAATCAGTGGAAATCACAGCTGTTTTGAAAGTCTCATTCATTATGACAAAACAAAAATAAAAAAATACCATTGGTGACACAGTTTTGACAACTGAATAGTTATTTATTCCACTAACTACATCCTGTGTAAATTGTATGAAATTTCATTGCATGCAAATGTGATTTTTCTTAAAAATTCTAGTTTTTCACGTCTTTCTATGGAAAATGGGCATATAGAGGGTGCTATAACATAGAAATTGTGACCTTTGTAGGCCTATATGGCAAGATTCACACAACTGATTTTTCTGATTTTGCTGAGGTAATAGCTCTTGCATGTGCCTACTTATAAGTTGTCAAAATTGTGTCACCACTGCTTAAAATTGCTCTTAAAACAAAAGACAATTTGTATGGGATCAAACAGCTGTGAAATATGCCTTTGCAATTCTCATAACCATGTTTAAATGTTGACTCTTTAAATTTTGAAAAACAAAGACCAGATATTAAAATATCTGCTTTAGTTCCAACTTAAATGCATCAACAAAGCTAGCATTTTATGTAGATACCTTCATATACATGTATCTACTCTACACCTCTATATAATAGATGTGGGATTTTTCCCGGCAGGAAAGTTGTACAAGACCATGGATTGGGTGGCTTCATCACCCAATAATTTTTTGTACAGGAGAATTCTTACCCAAGTGTTCATTTTGATTGTTTAACTACAGGGGCATTTGTTGCTACATGGTGAACATCATCTTGGCTGCAGCCACTAGACAGATAGATCGATAGTAGGGGGAGGGAGGTCAGCCAGGAAATACCAATTAAAAACATTTTAAAAGATTCAGTAAAATAACACAAAATTTGGTCATAACAAGTCTTTCATTTTTAATTTCTTTAAATTATTTTTTACACACATCAATGACCAACTAATAAAAATTATATAACCTATTAAATATAAATTTGCATGCAAAATAAGCAAAATATCACACTGATTTAAATGGAGAGCTAACAAAAAATCACGAGTATATGTGAACTGCCATCATTTCTGGCAAGTGTGTATGGCAGTCCTTTTGTTCATGGTTTTCCCATGCCCCTTTCAAAAACTACAATAATTTCCAAAAAAATTATCCTATACAATTCATAAGAGAAGTACAAAAATTGCATTTTGGTAATGTTAATTTTGTGAATGTTAAATTCTTACTCCCCTATGATTTACAAAAATCTCAAGAGTTCTGTTTGCACCACTGCTGCATTTTTCACGGTGCACAGCACAAGCAACGCTCCTTGAAATGTGTATTATAGCAGTTCCATGGTATCTTCTTACAAAAGCAGCTTGTCAATCAAATATCTTCTATCATGTCTATTGATCATGTTATGCATGACTGAGTTTTATTCCATTAAAGGTGCAACGAGAGATTTCACATATCAGGTGCCCCTAAAAAAATCAAAAGTATTGATTTTTGCCCTGATGTAAAGCGTTTCATCAAAAATATCCCCATCTGAGAGGATTAAGCTGAGAAGTTTTTGGTACCAAAATTGTGAAATTTCTAATTTCGTATAGGAGCAAATATGAAATTCAGCCTATGTTTTGTATTGAAATATAAGCAAATCAAAACCACCTTTTCTCTCTCTCTCTCTCTCTCTTTTAAAATGTTTCTATAGCAAAATACAATGTAAGAAATCTATTGAGTGTCTAATCCATATAGAATTACTATTATGACACAATATTTGGGTGCCTCAAAATCTCTCATTGCACCTTAAGTATTACAAAAGAACAACCTTCTGCACCCGCGGATTTATGTGTGGCATACATATGCAGACGCAGTTCTTATGATCTGTAGGTTGTGAGTTAGAGCCCCTTTTAGGCACAAAATTTCAATTTACTAATATTTTTAAGAGTTAGAGATTGCAATGGAAACATAAGAGTCTTGACGCATGGCACGAGACTTCCAGTTAATGGATGTAAATGGTACGCCCGCAGGTGGAGTGCCCATCTCTGTCTTTGGCGTTTGGGCCAGACTCCCATCATGTAATGTTGCTGTGGGGGGTTCACCACTCCCCCCGCACAGCGAGTCTGTTTTGCATTCCCAGCATATGCCGATACCCATTTGTACTCCTGGGTGGAGAGAGGCAAGCGAGGAAAAGTGCCTTGCCCAAGTCACAAAACTCACAACCTTATGCTTATGAGGCGAACGCTGATCCAACTGCCCCATTTAGATGCAGCCGATGTAAAATATTAAATCTTCCTTGATTGACAAGAAGCCACGTCTTCCCCTAGCCACTTGTCTTCTATTTACAGCAAGTTTCTCTGTCTGTCTCAAATGGCTCCTGGTGTAGATCCCACATCTAATTACCAATGCTATCCCTAGCCATTAGGATCTTCAACCATACATTCCCAACCACTTAAAGTGTGGTGGAAATCTCTACATGCAGTGAAGGGTTTGGTCTATTATGACAAATACAAAACCCACTAACAGTGAAATCTCAGTTGTTTATAACTGTCCTTGAAAGTAGTAGATAAATAAAATTTCCACAAGAAAACTTTTATTTAAAGGTCCATGGCCCGATCGCTAATAGCCTCATCCCCAGAAGCCCCAGATTTTACCGAAAGTGGTCAACATTTTGGTATCAGAAGAAAGCTACCATTTTTCTCATTTACCCTGTGAAATCTTAGAGCCAAAAGAGGTTTGGTTGGTTAGTTATGAGCGAAAATGTGCCCCATTTTGGTCGACCAATATTAATTTTACACAATACTCTATGGGGCTTACAAAATCACAAGCTACACTGACACTAGGCCTTTTTTGATTAGTATAAGGCATAACTAGGCTGTCAGTTTCAGTTTGCTGATCTCCTATTGTAAATTGCAGTAATTGTTATCAATTTCTTTGTTTTGATTCACAGGTATTCAGATGGATCAATTACTCATATGCTAGATCAGCCTGGGCTGAAGTTGGGCAGGAATTTGGTGCCAAAATCCTTTTAACTGTCATGTTATTTCTAGCAAGGCCTCTGGGCTGTTCCCGGAATTCTTTAGAATGGGCCCAAACACGCTTATTTTTGCTGATTACCAATAATAAATATACAGCAAGTAAACTTGCGTCATCCCCTGGCAAGATGGAACATGACCTCAGATAACCTTTTTCCATGACCTTTGACATCATCCACATATGAAGGAACCCCTATTGCACCTTAACCCCCAAGTATGGTTTAAATAGAACTTCAACTTTTTGAAGAAGACCTGAAAAACGAAAACCTAACCAAACTGGAACACACACACACACATGCTCTCGTAAAATCCCTCTACTGTTTTTCAAGCAAAGGGGATAAAAATGAGCGAGTTGGTCGGGGCTGTTTGGCACCAACCGAGGTCAAAGTTCCACAAAAATATGACAACTTTGCATTAGCACTGTGTGAAAACCGTCGCACTCATCATGGCAACTACGAAAATACTATAGCCCATGCTATTTTGGAAGCCATATTGAAAATCTGCAAAATACATCGTGCCTGATCTTTGCGACGGTAAACTTTATGAACAAACCACATGCCTGATGTTCTTGGATGTCTACGGATCATTTTATAACCAAGGGTCAGCTGGCAAAATCAATGAGAAATGCATTTTTCCATGCATGCTGTAAGGTTTACATATAATGGGCTTGGGCAGTAACATTCAAGCATCCGCCAGTGAGCTTGTTGAATCAAGATGGCCGTCAGTCCTCTAGCCATTTATTTATCTCTATGATTTCTAATAAGTAGATAGGAAATACCTTTCAGCAGTATGGTGCAATTAAGCATGAAACAAAGTCAATACAGATTCCTATTGTGATATGTTCAAACAGGGCAAAAGATTTGAATGAGGATACACACAGAAAAGATAAAATAACCCTATATCAGTGCAATTTTGTCACTCTATCATTCTGTCCAAGACTATTCCATCATTTTTAATACTCCCCACTATTCATACTGAATGAGAGCAAAACTTTCTGAGTTTCTTGTATGGATTAATAAAAATGGTAGAATTAGCTAAAATCGTATGAAAATCAAATGTTGTTTCACAGATCAGGGACGCATATAATCTCCATTTTTGCAAATTTCAGGCAATTTTCGCAGACAAAATTAGTCAAATCCAGATTATTTAGAAAATATGATAAGTATAGGTTTTACTCCATGTATATAACATAGAGAATTGCTATTATCAGCAGTCTAATTTTGCTGATGGGAAGCATAAATTCAATTTCAAGAGTTGGAAGAACAATACAGACTATGGATAAATTTTCTTGTTTTGTTGGAACCATAGTGGTATTGCACTTCTGGCTGCCCCTTCAGCATGAGTAGTCAATTCAACAACTTCATGTACAAATTCATGTGCCACACCCAGATAAGCCTTCACTTTTCTGATTGTTGTGATTTGGGTGCTGCTGTGGCTAGTTCCACCTGAAGATTTTCAAATTGTTTGATTACATCCATGTGCTTGAAATTGCTGGGATCTGTATTAAATGTGTCTAGTAGCCTTGTCCGGTCTGGATTGTCGGATGCATAATAGAGCTGTAGCTGATTGGCTAAGATAGCAGCGTCTTGTGTCCCCTGCAAAACATAAAGGTACAGTGAAAAGATTTAAGAATAAATAAAGGCATGATTTTAGGAACAGGTACAACAAATTGAAACCAAGGCGTTTCCATTATTTTAAGTGGACGAACGAAGCCATAGCTGAGTTCTTCCACGCAAAAATAATGGCACCACCAGTTTTGATTCGTTGTGAATACGGCTTTCAAAAATCATCATTTTGACCCACTTAGCATTGGAATGTTTTTAAAAAAAAACTTCGCCAAGCGATAGACAAACGCCACCTGGAAAAAAGTCAATTTCTGCATTTTCATCTCTCTGCACCTATTTTGGAACATATCTCAGAACTTGTTTAGCGACTTCCCACTCATTTGCTTGATCTCCTAAAAATTTTGAGGGTGAGATATTCAAAAACCTAACCAGAAGCACAAATTGTGACTATAAACTGGTATTACTCTTGATTCAAATCAGAATAGAAATGATTAATTGTGATGTGATCAAGCAAAATGAGTCTGAAGTCGGTCAGATTCGATTTTTACTTTTCCATGTAACTGTATGCACCATTTAAAAAGCTACATTTTACTGAAACCCCCATTGAAATTGACCAATTAATTCCAAAGATATAATCAGTTGAAGGGAGGTGTGGTGGAAGTCACATTTTGGCAACTGTGGCTAATCGATCTGGCAACCTCATTCGTGATCTAAATCAATTAGAGTCTAACGACAACTCGTGGTCTACCAAATGAGCATTCAATGATTAATAACTTGTTACAGTAGCTCGTGGATTAAAGCCTGTTTTATTACAGTCCTGAGTGATAAACCTATGCCTGAGAGCCACGACATGATGTCAGATGTGGAGCAGCTACTACAAGTTTAGCCATAGCAGCGTCCGGATCAGCGTTACGAAGAAAACAGCCGGCAAAGGTAGACCAGTGGCGGTGATTTATCGCAGCGTGTCATGACTGCAGAATTCGACACACGAGTGAACGGTAATGGTGAGAAAATCATTGAATAATAATGCTAAGGCCTATAAATGGAACTGAAAGCAGTAACGATAAACTGTCAGAACTATTTCAAGCTGAAATCTAAAGCAGCAGCCAGATTTACGCATGTTTAGAACTAGAAATTGCATGAATTTGTTTGCAAAGTTATCCACTTCCGGGTTGAATTTCGGCGGGGACATTTTTCAGAAACGTCACACGAACGTCGGAATACGAAGTGGCGCTGTTCTTCATACATGCTGAGAATAGTCAACAGGCGGGGAAGGGCGCACAACACTAAATCACTCCACGTTTGGTGTAATGGTAGTTAGTTCCGGTAAAAAACCAAAACCGGTGTGAGATATTTTGCTGTCCTTTGGGGACCGGTTTCCAGTGAGGGTGATATATTATAATAAAAGTGAAAGAGTATTACTTGATCAACATTGAGATTATCACATATTTTTAAAATTCGATTATGTGTAGAAACTAGGCCCTCGACTTCCGGCCCTGGTCGAAAGCGGCTATGAGGCGTGCACGTCGGTTCAAAATAGTGGTGGCGCTGTTCATATGCACTTTTCTTAAAATCTCTACTAGAATGATATCAAAAATTGCAACTTTTTTGAAAGTTTCAGTTATGATCTTTAGGGAAATCGATTCAAAACATTCAAAATATTGTCACGCGGGGTGCAAATTAGAGAGCGCGATCTGGTACTTTTACGTGTATTTCAATGGAGCGTTTATTTAGTGGTGTGCGCCCTTCTAAACCCTATACGGGACTATCAATTTTCAGTATTATGTTGGGATTTCTAGTCTAAAAAGACCTCAGATTTCTTTAAATTTACGAGATTTGACATTAGACATCTATATTTGACCAAACTGCATTAAAACAAATCAATTGTTTAACGATTTAACCAAGGAAATCGCTTGAAGACATGGTGCTCATGAAAATGGTCGATTTTTGCCGTGTTTTCGCTATGGACTGCAATTTGTGTTAAATTCTGATTGACATACTGATTGTTGACACCTCGCGAAATCAAACTAGTACATTGAAACCCAGTGCAATGGAGTGGTGTGTGTTTATGATTAAAAATGCTAATTGAATAGCTAATCATCAAGCCCAGGTTGCTTTGTTCTTGTTTTAAGGGAAGCGCAATGTCAAAACCGCGTTTCCCTTCATTTTTTGACCAAAAAAGCGTGCGCTGAGTTTTAACACTGTAATTTAACACTCCACCCAAATCCCTAGAGGCATTTTCAAGAAGAAAACAACATAGTAGGTTTTCTTGACTTTATATGAAATCTGTTAAGAAGAAAGAAGTAGAAAAAGTGCACATCAAAGATGCGAAAACTACTAGTTTCCCACCCCTACCCCCTTATTATTTGCACGGCAATCCTGTCATACACGCGCTATTGTTAGATTTAATGTGCGGGGGGGGTTTGTCAGTGAAAGGAAGCATATTCATTACTTATTTTATGTGTCAAATGTATTAGTTACAATTTCTTTAAAGGGCCAATGCAAATATTATGTTTGAATCGCCCCCACAAGTCATAACCTAGTTCCAACCAAAAAACGTGCGTTAAACAGATGTATTTCTTTGAAGCCAAACGCAGTTAAAGAGTGCCAAAATGCACGAAAAAAATGGGATATTTTAAATATATAGCAATTACTTGAACTCATTAACTCCCGTTTCTTGTTGTCGGTGGGGAAGCAAAAAAATGACACTTTTTCTTAAAAAAATGTCCTATGTCAAAAAGTAAGAAAAAAAATAAAAATTTTAGTATTCTCAAGTGTGTTCGAGGGGCGCAACAAACACTAAATCTAACTCCACGTTGGGTAAAATGGTAGGTTAGTTCCGGTTTAAAAACCAAAACAGGTGTGAGGAATATTTGGCTGTCCTTTGGGGACCGGTTCCAGTGAGGGTGACTATTATAATAAAAGTGAAATGAAAAGAGTATACTTGATCAAACATTGAGATTTCACAATTTTTAAAATTTCGAATTGTGTTAGAAAAACTAGGCCCTCGGACTTCGGGGCCTGGTCGAAAGCGGCTTTATTGAGGCGTGCAATCGGTTCAAATATGGGTGGCCGCTGTTTCATATTGCACTTTTTTAAAATTTACTAGAATGATATCAAAAAATTTGCAACTTTTTTGAAGGTTTTTCAGTTATGATCTTTAGGGAAAATCGATTCAAAAAACATTCCAAAATATTGTTCACGCGGGGTGTTGCAAAATAGAGAGCGCGATCTGGTACTTTTAGTGTATTTCAATGGAGGTTTTTATGGGTGCGCCCGGAAGGACGTCACATGACTTATAGTAGGGCGGCCTTTAGGGGGATCGGCAGTTAGTAATAATGCAAGCGGCGTGTGAAAAAAAAAATTTGTCGGTTGTGGACCAATTGAAGAGAAATGCAATAAATTGACACTGAAAAAATTTGTCACAGAAACTGACCTCCCCCTTGCAAAGAAATTAAGGCAACATGCTGGCCATGTACCAGCTTCCTGCCCATCGCAGTGGACTGTAAAGGAACAACGAAGAGGGCATGGAAAGATCTTTCAAAGAATCTTTTGAGGACTACGCAATTGGCAAAACCGAGCTGGCAAAAAAGGGCAAAAAAAAGTACAAGTTGGCAAACATCAAAGACACTGATGGGAACCTGATGTAAGAATAATTCTTTACAGGGTTACAGTTGGCAGGGAAAAAGGATGGAGATATAAAAAAAAGATGAAATCAGGGCCCTAGATGACCAACTTTATTGTTAAGCCACAATGTCCTTATTGAACGAAAAAGAGTTCATTCCGCAGCGGAAGGAAGCAGCATGAGACATAGAAAAAACAGTTTGGATTAGGAAGGACCACTGGCCACTACATGCAAGTTCGCTGAGGAGGATAATTGATAAGGGACTCCTTAGTGCAATGTTGTTGCAAGCAGATAACCGCTGCCACTGCTAGACTGTTTAGAAAACAACAGGAGCCAGGAGCCCACAGTGAAGATAGTGATCGTGAGCTGAAGATAAGTGAATTCAAACAACGAGCAAATCAAAGCTCTGGCCAGTGGAGGTGACGCAACAACTGGCCCTCACAGGAAGAATAGGGAGAAACCAACCAAGAAAAACCCTAGGTTAAGCGCAATATGGAAACCAAAGCAGCAAGTCTTACTCAACAAACAATCGTGATTTTGCATATTTGGGGAAAGTACAACAAACAGGTAAATTCATCCTGCAGGATGGGGGAAAAAACCTGCAGTAGTTTGTTCAGAGGGAACAAAAAGCACTTCGCAAAGTGTTTGTTTTGGGACAGACCTCGGTTCAAAGAAAAGTTAGATCAAGAGCATGCAACTAATGATGATCATCCCTGAGTATGAAAGATGTGAAGGAAAAGAAAGTAAACTGTTTGAGGTAAACAAGCGACAGAAGAAGATCCAGGGCCACAAGGAGAGTAGAGAAGCAAGAAAAAAAAGAAGTTTCAATTTGAAAATTGATACTTGGGAGCATCTTTAATTGTTGTCAGCAACAGGAAAAACACTGAAAAGATATCAACTCAAATTGATGAAAGAAAACCAACATAGTACTGAAAATGTCTGATGGTGTGTGGTGAACACTAGTGGCAAAGCAAAACTCACGATGAAAACGAAACCCAAGAACCAGAGAAAGAAAGTATCTTGTGGGAGTGTGAAGTGTACAGTCAGATAGGATGGTACCAATCTGGGACGCAGTGCTTCGGAGAAGCGAGGGGTTTGATTGAAGTAACTTGAACAATATAGCAACATGTTCACAGAAAGGCAGATGAAGAAAACCCAGCCATTTGACAATTACAACAGTGGAAGCTTTGAGTTTCCTACGTATTTTCAAGGTACTGGCAAAACTACCTGGCAAGTATCATATTGATCTCGATGGGAGAGACAGTCAAACCTGTTATTCATGCGAGCGAGGGCCGAGTACCGGTGGCAATCAAAGATCAGCTGACAAATGAAAAGACTGGACTTAAGGATGAACTGAATCCCAAAGGAATTTAAGGCCACACAGACTGAACCTACTGATTGGGGTATACACATGGTAGTAACAAAGAAGAAAGACAAGAAAAAACTTACTGGAAAAAAAGCTGAGAATTTGCATAGATCCCAGGATTTTAAAACAAAAGATGTGAAGGAAAGCCATACCCAAGCAGAAACATGGAAAGACTTGATACCCGATTGGGACACAAAGCTTAAGGTTTCTTTAGTGGTTCAGATTGCCAAGACCGGCTTCTGGGCAGTTAGAGTTGGATATGACATCAGTTCTATAAAGCCTAACTGGCTTCAAAACACACCTTTTGGCAGAATCGGTGGACACGTCTTCCGTACGGGAAATTGAAGCAGCAGTCCTGAAGAGGATATGCTAGAACGGTACAAGACACGCACACTAGAAGGACTCGTGAAAGGGGTCAAAGGACACTAGCAGATGAACATGTTTGGGTCTTTGGATGTGGTGAAACCAACAGAGGCCAGCAGTGAAGGAATCACAATGGGAAAAACCTAAGGGCCAACTGATGAAAAAGATGCAAAAGAAGTGGTTGTGAAGATCACAAAGGACCAAAAAGCAATTCGGGACTGAAATGACAGAGTACCGTTCATTGGTCACGTGAATCTCCAGGGTGGATTTAAAACAGATCCTGAGAAAATTAGGCAAGTTGCTGAAATGCTCTCCCTCGACCTACAGATTAAGAAGGTTGGTAAACAAAGGCCATGAGGGCTTCGTGAACATCTCAGTAAGTTCTTGCCAATCTGAAGTGACCTTTGTGCACCGCTTTGAGGAATGCTATGTAGAAGGTACCAGTGTGGGAGTGGGAACTGAGCAGTGCAGAACAAAGCTCTAGAAAAAAAGACAAGAAAGCTGTGAACCAAACCACCCTGTTCATAGCCTACTGTGACCACTGACAAAGGAAGTACCCTGGCACGTGATGCTTAGAGATGGCGAGGCGCTGGCCTTATTGCAAGAAGGGTTCTCAACCAGTTGCGTATGCCAGCAGGGCACTTCGTGATCCAGAGACTAGATACGTCAAATGAACGGAGCTTTCTAGCGCATCCTAGGGCTTAGAGGGAGATTCCACCAGTTTTACATATGGTCGGAAAGTTATGATCCAGAGTGACCACAAACCTTTGGAGATAATACAGAAGGAAGAACCAATTTGCAAAATTCAGCACCCAAGCGTCTACCAAAACGGTATGCTTGTTAAATATGGCGCATATGACCTATTGAGATCTTACTATACCCCCGGATCCAAGAGGTTACCTTGGTGCCGAACCCTGAGTTCGACGGCGTTACCTGCCATTAGGAAAGCTACCAGTAATCTTCAGCTAGAAGTTGAAGCAGTGAAACATGATTGATGTGGAAGGTAGACGTGGAAGAGACATGATGACATGTTAAAAAAGCAACCAGAGAAGATAAACAATATGCAAAGAATAGAGAGAATCATCATAGAAGGGATGGCCCCACAAGACAAGATTTGAGAGTTCCTGGACCAGTGAGGGAGTATAACTGGCATTCGCCGGGATGAGAACTATCTGTGCAAGACAACCTTATTTACAAGGGAGAAAGAAAAGCTCTCGTCATACCTTCAGCAGTTCGTCAAAAGAATGACTGAAAAGAGATCCATGCTTCACACCAGGGCATTCAGGCAAGCATCAAGAGGGCACGGGATGATAGCAGGTATTGGGCTGGCATGGGACCGCACAACTGAAAGGATTTACATAGAAAAGTGTGACATTTGCAGATTATACTCTGACAATCAGCAGACAGAAAGAGGACAATACAGTCTGAGGTAAAAAGGCCGAACCTTGGTCCAAGGTGGGAATGGATATTTTTCACTTGGATGATCGCAACTCCTTGATCACTCACAGTGGATATTTCTCCAATAACTGGGAGAGTGCTACCTTACAAGAGAGGAGGTCAGAGACAGTTATCTACAAAGGCTCAAAGCACAATTTGCGGAGGACATGGGATCTCCTGACTGCGTTAATGTCTGACAATGGCACCACAGTTTCAGCAGCGGAGCAGTTTGCAGGGACTTCTCCAGGCGATGGAAGTTTGAAACATTATAACATCATCACCTGGATACCTTCAGAGGCAAACTGCCAAGGGCTGGACTTTAAAAATTACTCAGGGGCAAGGAGGATGGATGTAGCCCAGTTCAGAAACTTATGAGTAGGCGAACAAAAACACGCAAACCAATTTAAAAAAAGAGTGGAAAAATGGAGGTCTCTAGAAAGAGCATCAAAATCAAGCAACAAAAAGCAGAAGACAAGCAGGAAATTACAACAAGACAGCCAAAGACCAAGAAAACCAATTACAACTTGGTGAGTCGTGGTAATTTATGACTGCAATAAACAAGAACTGGTCACAGAAACGGTATGATTGCAAGAAAAATTACCTACAGATCCTACGTTAGGAAAGTTGAGAAATGGAAAACCTCAGAAGAAAACAGAAAACATCGAAAAAGAGCATAGACAAGCACATGTTGCTTGGCAACCTTGGGAGGGGAGGACCTTGAACCCGATAAGTCAAGAATACACAAGTGAAACAACAGGACCAGCCCAAGCTGACCCAGTCAAGCAAGGAGTCAACCGCCAGAAGATAAGTTGCCAGGACCTAACAGTTACAACCAGAGAGAGGCTGAATGGCTTGAAAAACCACCACCAAGTATCTCAGGATTACAGCAGTGAAAAAATTACCAGAGTTGTAAATTTTTCACAACACAGCCAAAAAATGTTAGTCCAAATTTTTTGTTTTTTATGAAACTAGAAATTGGAACTTTTTTTTTCATCAAAGAGGGAATCATTTGAACTCTGAACTTTGACATGATCACAACAAAGTTAGTTGTGAACGGCCTCGATAAGCAGAAAAAAAGGGGAACATGTAAATGGTTTGTGTGTAGCAAGTTTTGGAAAAAAAATTATTCTTAGTCATTGCAACACGCAGGCAAACCTTTAACACGCAGTTACAAGAACCACAATTGCACCAGTACCAAACATGGAAATTGCGCTTGCTTTGCAGAAGGAAGAGGAAAAGGACATGATTAGTTGATTTGGATTTTTGAAATCAGCTGCCTGTGTTGAACCAAAAGCAAGAGGGCAAAGAACACCACCCTGTGGTCCAGGAATATGTTGGATGGAAAAGCTGAATCTAAAAGTGATTCAATGCATGATTTCACATTGATCAATGATAATTCATGCTGATTCAAAGAACTGAGAAGAAGGGGACTCTTTCCCAAATCATACAGCCTGTTATGAAACAGATGAAAGGCCAGATTTTGGGAAGGGTGCAATATTTGTTGGTTGCAAGAAACATTAGGCAAGACAAAAAATTGTCATATCAGGTTTGGAATTATTTGGGGAAAATGGCACCTGATTTATTATTTTGAAATAATTTGCCAATTTCATTCCTAAAAATAGTGTGCACAACAGATATTGCTTGAATCTTTCTTTTCCTTCAAAAGAGGAAGGATGTGGGGGAAGTCACATTTTGGCAAATGTGGCTAAATCGATCTGGCAACCTAATTAGTGGTCTCAATGCAATTGAGTTCTAACAAACAACTGGTGGTTCTACCAAATGAGCAGTCAATGAGTAAAATAACTTGTTACAGTAGCTCGTGGATTAAAGGGCAGGTTTTATTTACGTCTGAGTTGATGAAACTACGCCTGAGGCCACGGGCAGGTGGCAAAAAAACAAATAAGAACACAAAAGAGAAGATATTTTCGCCTTTGTTTGGCTATATCACAAAAGAATACGTTGAGACTTTCCGACTCATTTGGTTTGCATCACATCACAATATGACTGTTAGTATATACCAGGGGTAGCTGATAAGTTGCGTTCTGTGTCCAGGACGCCTATATTTTATTTCGGACGCACAAAATAAAAGTTAGACGAGCTATTGCGTCCGTACGGACGCACAAAAATCGATGTTTACGTCAAACACAAACAGCTGTTTCATAAGATTGCGTTTGTAATTTGTGGATAATGAATCGGAAACAAATGTAAGAACGTAACGCTAGCCAGTAATTTCGTCTCAATACCACATGCAGTAATTCCCACGATCATTTGGTAAATGGGATGAGTACGTGTAGAATGTAACCATAAGTAATAGCACACAAAAATCCTTCTATGAGACCATTTTCACAATTTTCATACCCACAATACATTATAAAGTGAGCTGATGACGTGTGCTAATTGCAGATGCGCATGTGTATCGCCGGTTCGATGGCTTCTCGAATTCCGGAACGTTTCTCTCCCGGTAGTCATGAGTTCTACAATATGACATCAAAAGCTCATTTTAACACTGCATTGCGGGGAATTACGAAAAACGGCGAATTGTTGACAAGATTTAAATGGCGGCGATAGAGGGTGAAATCTTCGAAACCACGGCGAACTAGGCGACACTGACAGTGATAATGCCATGGACAGTGGCGTAAAGGCAGCGGAACTAGTAATGATGTCCAATAGGAAGAAATGGGGGAAAGAATTTAGTATTGTGCCGCCACCCTATGAATTCGACAGCCTCAACGGAATAAACTGCATGTCGAAGGATGTGATGTGGCTCCCGACTATACCAAAATGGAAGGTAGAATTTCCCTCCCTGGCAGACCCTGCCTGTACTACGACTTAGACAAATAGGCGATTTTCGGCAAAGTATGTTGATTTTCAATGGGGAAGAGTACACTGACTGAGCATTTTACAAGTTAACTTTGTTGAGCCAATAAAAAAAAGTTCACATTGAGAATGAATGAGAAGTGAAACATTGAGTTGAATGTGGTCATTCTTTATTTTAGAAACATTATTACAGATAAATCATTCACATGTACATTTATTATTAGTTAAAGTGAAACATCAGCTGAGGTAACAAACTACAATTCTAACTTAAGGACAGGTAGGTAGGCTAAATATAGCTGAAAAATGAGGTGGTACTAACCATACACTGGAGTGCAAATGCCGGCCCATAGTGACAAAATCCAATGTTATGCGCGTAATCCAAGCATGTCAAAGTGGACCACGCCACTCGCACTCTGGACCCCCAAAATTCAGTACGGACCCCCAAATTTTGGGATTACAGGTAGCTAATGGTCCACTGGATCCCTTGTTTTTAAACCTAGCGCTACCCCTGGATATACCACCAAAGGATGTTTGAAAGAGGCCAAACAATTTATTGAATCAATCCACTAACTTTAACCATCATATTAATGCAACTACTCTGCCATATTTACCTCAGACTGTGAGGCCAATTTGATCTATCAAGTATATCTAATGACATGCCATTACACAAAGGCGTGACAAGCATAAGTGCTGATGACTCATCTTAAACATGACACTTTTAGGAGGTCATCAGAAACAAATACCGGGAAAAACTTTTGATTTGAAATAGGTAATTTGGGTCAGTAAATTAACACCATGAGGTTTTTAGATCAATAAAAATTCCTACCATTGTGGAGTATCAAATTCTCCCCTCATGAGCACAATACCTGGATACAACAAACAGAAACCACTAGTCATTTAAAGAGGACACTGACATTTGAAAAATAGTGCGCCGTATAAACTTTTCAAAATTGATGATTTTGAATGGGTGTAAAGCTTTTATATACATAGCTCTCACCTGAATTATAAGCCCAAATGAGCGCGCTTATGGGTAAAAGAACGATTTTATAATGTCGCTGGCGACATTAATTCAGAAGACGCCGCTGAAATGGTGATTAACACAGGAAAGCACTCACCGGAGTTGATTCTCACGGCCTGCACCTTGTTTGACCGGTGGTGATCTTTGTGGTTTTAATATACAATAAGTACCAGTGTATGATATTCATGCTAATAGACACTGTTGCTTAAAGTTATGGCAACTTTAAAGTTAGGCTACAAATTCCCTAGATGTCTTTAGCTTCTTTTAAAGTTCCTATCTGTTTTGGGGGATGTTTATTTTTATGTGATACAATATATCTCTTTCTTCAATGGCCTAGACTATCATTTGCGAGCAAATTGAAGAAATGTCATATTTTCTGAAAATGTGCCAGTGCCACTTTAATAGTGGATAGCTTAACATTGGTAATGGAATATATCGAGGGTTGACAATCAGAAGGACGTAACTCAACACTAAAAGAATATTAAAGAATTTCTTTAATTCTGCTGTTCATAATAGCTCATTACTAAAGTTTATATAATGTTTGCTTACAGTACCATATATGAGCTTTATTAGATGTTTACATTTTGAGTAATGAATAGATTTGCTTAGTAGAAGATATTAAACATCACGTTTCTCAAAAGCAGTATTACAGCAGAATTAAAGAAATTCTTTGATATTTCTTTTAGTGTTGAGTTACGTCCTTCTGATTCTCAACCATCGATATCACCTGAGCGTGGATCAAGTACTGGGCTAGTCAAATAAAAACCCAAAGTTTCTTGGCAATGACAATATTTTCTTTTATCAACCAAAAAAAGGCATTTAATATTGTTCAAGTAACAACCATACATTACATCTTTCGGCGATTTGATTAAGCAGGCAACTGCATTGTTTCAAGAGCAAATCTGTGATTTAACCTGTATCATCGTTTGTAATGGCATATGAGATGGGGCAAAAGTGAAAAGGATTATTTTGTAACTTTTGAAATTCAACTTTTAGTCTTGCAAATGTTTGAAAAATTCCACAAATTACATTGTAACCTCATAAATAAGCAATTAAAATGCTTACAACAAATTTCTGCAACTTATCGATTGTAGAATTTCAAATCAAATCCAATTGGTAGAGAATTATGGCTTCCCCCTCCCCCAAATGGGATCCAAAATTTAAGAGCAGCATCTTAATGTGGTATCTGGCCACTTCCTGTCCTCCTAACAAAAATTCACAAATTACATTGTAACCTCCCTCCTAACAAAAATTCACAAATTACATTGTAACCTCATAAATAGGCAATTAAAATGTGTACAACAAATTTCTGCAACTTACCGCTCTTAGAATTTCAAATTGATTTTTTTTCTCAATGTGACCAAAACAATTTCATCGCAGTATCTTATGTGATACCCGACTACTGCAAGTCCTACTTACCTTTATCTTTTTGCAATTCTGTGTAATGTAGCATAGTTAACATAATTGGAGCATTCTCTTGATATGCCTGGATTGAAAATAAACCATGTAAACAGAGTTAATTCTGACCAATATCAATATTTTTCTCTATCCAATTATATTATCTTATCAAAAACTAAATATGCATTCCTGAAGAACTCACCAAACAAAAACACAAATTTAAATTGTCTGTGTGTTTGTTTTGGTGTCCCCCATTTTACACGGCAGTTTGGGCCACATTTGACGACAAATAGAGTCGCCGTCAAAATACTTCTGTGGTATTTGCTCTGCTTTGAGCGTAATGTGTATAAACACGAAAGTGATTTTGCTGGACTCTGATTGGCTGATTATCCCTCATGACAACAACGCAAGTTTGAAAGTGACTCAGATCACACAAGGCTCTGTCCCTTTTTACTGGTTCATGACAACTGCTGTATTGGCCATCACAGAAGTACTTTGACAGCAAGTATAAAGTTGTATAGCAGAATTTCACATACCTCATGCATAACTTCCAACTAAAGGTGTTCACCCCACAGTAATCATCATTAGTGTCTTTAAAGGCTGACTCTGAGATTTCCCAAGGAGGGCGCCCTCCATTTTCAAACAATTCAGGTTTTTTTGCATATATACATAATGCTTGTCCGTATACTAATCACTGTGTGAAATAAAGCCCAAATCGAAGTCCTTCATATAGAAAATCACAACTTTGATATGAATTTCCAGATCTGGAATTTTTGTTTTACACAGTATCCTATGGCACTGTTATCCATACATTCATGTTTATTGCATGAAAACAAAAAACCTGATTCATCTCAGACTTTGGAATTGAGCATTTTAGGTGACTATCTTTAGTTCCAGTTGACTATTTTAAATTATTACACACCAAAATTATATTTCAAAATATCTGAGTCAGCCTTTAAATTTAATTGATAACATCTAGGTACTTGCATTACAGTATTTTGTGCACTGTGTGAATTGAATTTCGCTAATTTTGACATTTGAAGGTATAATTTAACATAGTTCAGAAGTCATGGGAGGATAAGCAAAGATTTATATTACAGTGAAAGGTCACCTATTTATTAAAGCAGAACCTGCACATCAATGATCAATTTCACATGCATATGTATGCCCCGTGTGGCCAATCGGTGGTGATTAAAGCGGCCGCAACCCTTTGGTGATCGAAGCTGATCAATTAATGAAGTGCCAATATACATGCATAATATATGAGCGTGTGACCAAATCAGACCAATAAACTGGATTTGTTCTCAGGGTTGCAATCAGTTTGATGCCAAACAATTCAACAAGCGACCAATATCGCCGATATTTATGCATATTCGTTTATGCACAAGGCGAAATACGGCGGCATGCCTGAAAAAAAGTGGGGAATTTGGGAATGACATTCCCAGGAAATTTTGATATTTGGAGGGAAATTTTTGTCTTTTAGTCTAAATAAAGAAATACATAAGAATTCAAGGGAAATTTTGAAATCTTGGAGGGAAATTTTGCAATCTTGGAGGGAAATCTGGATTGTACTCCCAGGAAATTTAGCATTTTTCCAGCCCTGTACAGCGGGATGTCGAGTGGACCAATAAAATGCGAGCAGGTAGCCAGGCTTCACTTGCTATTACTCATGAATATGTATGCACCTGTCCCCTTAACGGTTGCCATTGCTTGAGTGCCAGAGATGTTATTCTTAGTGGAATAAGCAGAATTTGTGATGTCACCAAAACGGAAGATGTAGTTGCACAAGTAGACTGTATCGTAATTCTAAATAAGACTTGATAAAGTACAATCATAAACTTTGATCAATTGATTCTTGAACAACTGTTAAGAATTAATTTCACCATGTTAAAGATTAAAGGTACGCCATCATCTACCACCGTTTCTCACGTTCCAATACACACGGAATGTTTAACAGCCAATGTTCGCTGGTGCTTCTAAGTCTTTTGTAAGTACATAACCCTCGGGTTCTATCTGTAAAGCGCTACGGTTATGGGTACCAGTATCATGAATATGTATGTTCGTGGGTTTACGCTCGAGGACTAGGACACAACGTATACCTGACGTATTGGCAGGAGCTGGCTAATGTCGAACCACATTTTGCTAAAATTTCATGCCTAGGTCGAGGCTTAAGATTGGGTAAGTACCCTTTAAGTAAGAGAAGGCATCGGTAGGTGGCTTCCAATAACATTTCATGATTGCAAGGTCATTGCATATAAATATGACATTACCTGATAATTGACCAGAGAAGTGAAGTAACAGTGATGTCCATGAAACTGGGCAAAGAAGAACTCATAACCCTGAGGTCTTGGTAAAGGGTACAAGAACTATAAAAAAGTCAGACACATAGCTGGTTAAATTATGGTAATCAAGTATGTATCTTCAAGAACTTTTAGGAATAATTAATATCAGAGATCTCCGATAATAATTCATTGGCTGCTGGAAACGTCCTTCCAATATGAAATGGCCGGGAAATTGCACCATGTACGTGTCTACACTCATCCATTAGTTGTTCCTTTGGTTCAGGCAAATCAAGTTAGGTGTCATTTTCGTGAGGTGGCTCCATTTCCAGGACTATTTCATCATGGTCTGACATAAAATTGGCGTTTCCAGCTCCACCATTTAATTACAATCAGGGATCCCGTTTCTAATTACACAATCGCTTCTTTTATGACAAATACGCATTTTTGAGCATTACCACTCACAGGTATAGTTTACTAGACAATTACCAACACAACTGTGCAAAAATCTCAAATTTTGAAAATTGGGGGCACTCTTAAAAAAATGTGCTGTTATTGCTTTAAATTACAAGAATTCCATATCCAATCAAAGCCTACCAATAGTAATAAAAAAATTAGTTTACACCTATATGCCATCCTGCCTGATGTGTGCAATGATATCACTATAAGAAGATGATTGCAGGATCTCAAGGGATTGTAGTAAAGAACAGGGGGTAGGACATGCCAACCTAACAGCAACAGCGAATTCAAATCAGCAACATCCAGCGTAACCCGAGTGCTAGTCTGTGTCAAAAACTTAACGGTAGGAGGGCACTCTTACGCATATCGAACGGTCACACACAGACTTGACTAAAGGCTAGGCGTGGTCACAAATATTTAAATCTAAATGACTGTTATTGGAAATTACACTATTTTGCAGCGAGGTTAATTCACTAACCTCAACGGATTTTGAAGTCAATAATTTATTCCTAAATTATCATGATATTACTAAGATCTATTGAACTAAGGTTTAAGTGGAGATTTTTGTATTATAACTGAGGCATAGTAAATGCACTTAGCAGTTCCACAAATTACCGTTTGGAAATCCCCATGCCCAAATCCAGCAGGTCGTGGTCCCCCCCCCCCTTGCCTAAAAGATGGCACACATGGTGCATATGCAAAATGGAAGTGATGTCACTTTGTACTTATGGCAAAACAAATAGGTAATCTTTACTTTGACCAGAAAGAAGACTTCTTAACATGCAACTTACCAATGGATAAAGTTGTGCTTTCTGATGTATATGATCGTATGTTCGGCTCTGTGTATTGCAAATGTTACAAGAAACAAGTATGGTTATATTTTTGATCAATTCTACAATTAAAAAAATAAACATTATAGTTGAAAATGCTTGTAACCTTTGACATTTACCATATTGTGTGAAATGGAAATTTAATCAGTTTTACACCCTTTGATGTTGTCAGTTCAACTTGGACATGCTACACCCTTTCACCCTATATTGCCCTATACAAAGTTTTGACACACAGTTGTTTCTTCTTCTCTAAGAAAAATAAATGCTGTTGGGAGTAAATATTCCAGTTATATATCTGGCATGAATTACTCAAAAGACATACCCCACTGAACTACCACTGTCTTCCAGAAAGACCTCAACCTCAGTAGAGGGCTAATGTATATAAAAGCTCAACCATGCAAAAATATCAATTTTGAAATATCAAGAGGGCGCACTATTTTTCAAATGTGCCAGTGTCTCTTTAAGAAAGGCGACACAAAAACTGTCGACCGACCGTTCTTCCAAAGTTTGTCTGCCTGTAGAACAGAGTTTTCCCATTTTGTCACTTATCACTTATTTACACACTACATTCATCAATCCCGGGGGGATGGGGTAAATATACCCCAATATTTTGATGAGAGGAGATCACCAATATGATCAACCCCCAATGATGATGCATGTGCATAAATGTGTTTTGACCAAAATAACCAAATTTTTTGTGCGATTCGCGTGCATTTTGTCAGCAAACCCTGTGCCATTCATTAATTTTTATCAATCCCATCCCTCCATGTCAAAAAGAAATTTATGCCACTGTTCTTACCGGAATCACTGCACTGATGCAATCCTTCTTAGCATGGAATTCTCTCCACAGCTGGAATAAAAATAGTGTATGCTAATTACAGAATGGCTAACATGCCCCATACATGAAGTGACACTTGAACATAACATCTACTACCGTACTCATCACCACACAGCGACTCATATAATTGATTAACATTAGATAAGTATGTGCCATCCAAATTTTCAAACAAAGGGCTATGAAACTGATTTTTGGATGAAGAATTGGGGTCTCCAGAACTGAATTTGGTTTCTTGTCTGAAACAAAGGATTTTCAGCTTAATTTCCAAAAATGTTACGGTGCATGAAGTAAATTTGGACAAGAAATAAATAAAATGAAGGTCTGTAGAACTGAAAATTGGCTTGAAAATGAGGGTCTTATGGGTATTGCATCCCCATCCCCATACCATTTTACACAATTGCCAACGTGGTATGGAACACAATATAAATTCTCACCACTAATCAGGTAAGTGAATTACTAAGCATTCAAAACACATTATTTTGCTGTGAAGGGGAAACATTTATGCCTGAGAGTAAGTAAAGTATCAAGTAAATCCAAAGTTTTAATCCGGTTTTGTCCCCGTGAACGAGGGTGGCTAGATTCACCTCACACTCACAGCAACTGCCCTCCCTCCTTCCAATTTGCCCGATTCAATGCATCCCCAATCCTCAATCCAACCCTCCTACTCTCCTCCTCCACTTGCTTCTTCCAAGTCTTCTTTGGACATCCCCTCCTCCTCAAACCTCTCATCTCGAACTCAAAAGCCCTTCTTAAAACATTCTCGTCATCCTTCCTCAGCATGTGCCCAAACCAACGTACACTATTCGCCTTCGCCAACCGGTCCAAAAGGACCACAATATGCATATTATTAATTTAATGCATATTTGTAGATACTAGTGCATTTTCCCCATGTGTGACCTTTGACATAAGTGTGACCTTTGCCCTCAGATTTGTTCTGAGCTCAGGTCAGTGGTCCTTTTGACCAAATTTGGTTGTCATGAGGATATTATGCAGAACTTGTCTGGGAAAGAATATTGTATTGTGCCACCACCCTATGAATTTGACAGCCTCAACAGAATATTAACTGCAAGTTGAGGGATGTGGTGTGGCAGATTCGGACTGAACTCCCGGTCTGAATACTTGAGGTAGAAGTGGGTGTTTTTGACAACGTAAAATCTACTACCACAATTGCTAGCTGCTAGCATGACTGCACCGGCAAATCTAGCGGAGATATCGCCCGGCTTACCTGCACCTGGGTCTGCTAACTTCCCCCGCTACCGGCACATGCATGCATGGTTTGCATTTTGCATATGATTTAGCGAGGATCACAGCGAGGACGATCTCTAACTTGAGATGACCGCCATGAGAAGAAAATAATGGATACAAGTGTGTGGACAGTGCGCCTTAGGAAAGGTGAATTTAACAGCTGTTTTAAGTGACTAAAGTTTTAAGTATATTCGTAAAATGAGAGTCCCCATGGCCATGATGCAACCAACGCAAAACACACAAACCGTATCTCCCATTCTCCATCATGACATCAACCATGTCAACAGTCGATCCCATTTACCATGTTTACGCAGTGTATAATTTATGCATAAAGTGACCTGGGGAATCCCCTGGCAGGTATGACCTCTGACATAAACAACGGGCATGTTACCGTCATTTTTATATACTGAACACAGAAATCAAAACTCGACAGCCGTAAAAAAATGAATTGGTTTTTTTTTTTTCAAGTTTTGATTCGTTTTGTTGTTCTTTCAATCCAACAAGAACACTCACGTGAGTAAAACCACAGGGGCGCGGGCTCTTGGGCTCTGTCTATGATATTGACATGCATGGTCATGCCAACGTACACTCCGGGCGTACACTATTGTCTGTTCAATTAACTTAGATGTCCAGTTTTAATTAATTATTTCCAAAAATATACGCTTTCGAAAAAAATCACGAAAGAAAAGTTGTTATTCATCATTGGACCCAACAAGATCATTGGGTTCCAACTTGAAAAAAATATTTTTTCTTTGGATTTTTATTCAATTTACACTGATTTTTATTGGCAAACGACAACAAACTGGGTCCAGGTGAATATTGACTTTTGACTCTGAAACTTTGATGGCAGGCCCATTCATGAATTAGGGGCGCTTCAAAAGTACGTTTATACGAACAATTATTGATTCGTGGACCTTGCTTTGATTCCAGGTGTTTGCACGTGCATTAATGCATGGTAAATAAATGCATCGTTGAAATACCGATACTTTTAATAGAGGTCCTGTCTGTTTTATTCATTTGGTTATGAACAAAAGAATCATACAGCTCTCCTGTAATGCCGTCCATTCAAGTTAATGCAGTGTGACTCCTTGAATATCATCTCTTTTGTATTGCAAAAATTCAGTGCAAATAACAACGGTTCGGATTTGTTCCTGTTGAACAAAGTTGGCATTATTCATTTCATACCAGTGGCGGACAATATTGATCGTGAATCATCTCCAACAACGTTTACTACAAAGTTACTACAAAGTGGAGTCAATGGAACCTTCCACGAAACGTAATTATTAATGGTACCAAATCTTTATTCGCTCATTTTCAAAACGAGGGTGAAATACCAGATTTCATAGATTTTTGAAGGTTTAAAAAAACGTGCCATTTCTTTTATCATGTTAAAAACGTCTTAGGTCCAATGATATACAACAAACTTTCCGTTCTTTTCGTGATTTATTTCGAACGTGCGTATTTTTTGAAATAATTAATAAAAACCAGACATCTAAGTTAATTGAACAGACAGTAGTCTAAGATGGAACTTCTCTGGTTTAATTTTTCAGGTTAACGAACAATTAAAAGTTGCAAAATTTCGTTGATATTTTTAGATCTCAATCATTAGCTGTCTCGTAGCTAGCCCTCCCTCCTCACTTTTCGGGATATTGCTTAAAATTTTTTTTAATGTTTTCAATCCTGAAATGTTGATGGATGATGGGCCACTGTCACTTTCATGTGATTTTAGTCTTAGACTTAGAGACATAGGGATCTTTTCCCTATAAACCTATATTAAAAATAAAAAAAGGCCTCACCATTTTTTTAGCTTTTTTGATGCGGCTGTAAGTTAGTGGGAATATCAATTTTCAGTGAAAAGGGCCCAATTTTAGTGTCATTTCGTAAAAATATAAAAACCACCCGCCCTCCTCACTTTTTGCAGGAAAAAATAAACATTAACCAGAACCAAGGCATGCAGTAGCTACAAACACAACATGATACAACAAGGTTTTCAAGCATACCATATTGCAAATTTGATGGAGCAACTTTACTTTGGGGTAGGGTAAACTGAAAAAGTTGTGTTAATTGAACTGGAAATGTGCATATTTCAAAACATTAATTTTACCCAACATTCCCAATATTATTTTCATGATCATAGTCTAAAATTTACAAGGGTGTTTAATATGAATATTTTATGCGGGATTTTATGTCTATGACCTAGTTTTGACTTCTGACTGAGCCTGAGGCTATTTCATTAAAATTTATTTAATTTTGTGGTACTATAGAGGAACTAAACGTTGCATGATTTTTCTTGATTGATATTGTAAAAACCTACCTCACCATGCTCACTGGTAAGTCTGTGACATGACATGGTGTCACCGAGCTGCACTGCAGTCAAACGTGTCAAATGAATCAACCACATTTATGAACCATAGCCTAGCCTAGGCTATAGCTAGGCCTATCCACATCCCATGCCATGTCATGCATGTCAAATACTGCTCCACTGGTTAGCTGGTATCCAGAATGTAAACAGATCAACTACTAATGTTCAGGCGCACACATAACACTTGATTTGAGACTTGCATGCTTGTATACAACAAGCCTGAAAGAATTTTGTAGATCCCACACCATATGGCGATGTTAGGCTAAACATGCAGGCTATCCATGACCCACATACAGTCACTTGGCCAAACTTCTCTGAACTTCAAACATGCTGTTTCCAGAACGTTGTATATTCCATTGGCATATGACATAAACTTCAAACAAAGTATATAAAATGAAACTTGACATAATAAAACGTCCCCTTTCCATGCGAATTTCCTTCGTAAAAACTCCCGGTTAAACTCCACAAATCATGCAAATGCCGTTAGTCCTAGGTGGTGGCCCCATAACATGAATAAATGTAATATGTTAAGATTTGCATAATCTGGTATAAATGTATTATAAGCCGCATTCTAATTGGTCAAAAGCTTGTTGTCAACCGTATGACGTAGGGGAAACCCTTAATTTTAAATGCATTCATGAGACTCGTTCATTTTTAAATAGGGGTGAGAAAAATTGCATTGCATAAAGAACGATGCATTGTAGGGGAATTTCTGTACGGGAAACCCAAGAACCACAGATTTTGTTAGCAAAGTTACAGTTATGAATGAGGTTAAAAACCTTGCGCCTAATGTTTTTAGGTTATTGATTTGGATCGTCGGTATTGTTTTGGTTCGAGGAATTTTCCCGAGGGGGGCGTGTAGGCGCGCGGTGTTTAACCTCTAAGCGACACATGCGCTAAATCAAAATCTAAACTTCAAAATTTCCCATAGAAAATTGCCTTAAACCAGCTGGTCCACCACCCCATCAAATGTCTCACACTTTGGCCCAGTGATCAAGAGGATATTTGCAAGAATAGATTCCCAGCTTCTGGCCAAAATTATAGCCCTTGGAAATCCCATTTTCTGAATACAGTCCATATACTTACCCTTGGTAGTTTCGTTTCTTTCTTTCAGCAGTCAGACTCTTTAATCATATCTAGCTTCAATCACGGAGTCTATATGACTAATTAGGGAAAAACACAAACATTGAACTGGAGTGCTAACATTTGAGATTAAGAATTTCTATGTTATTTGTATTTAAAAAATGGTGAAACACATTGCCAAATTGACTGTTTAAGCGGGCAAAGAGTGGGGACACTTGATGGCAAATCATTTCGAGAAATGGTGTATGTATGAAGAAATTAAAAAATTCTTCCTGAAATGGGCACATTGTTAATGCTCTGCCGTTTTTAAAAATGGAACAAGCACAGAATTTACTAGGTTTGAAAACGGAAAGACTTTGGGTCTCTAGTTTTATTAATTATTATTATAGTCGGCAGAAGCCTTATTTTGAGTGCTGTTTGTGCTTTTATCTTCTGCAGGCGGTAACCATTTATGTACAGGGTGGGTGATAGTGGTATGAGGGAACGGACAATGCACTACAAGGGTAGCGAGAAATTCAGAAAACCTTAATAACGCGACTTAATTGTTTGAAGTATGCACTAGTTTTCAGCAAAAGGCAAATAAAATAGGAGTACATTAAGACAACGTAGATACAATCCTTTTTTTGTGTGGGTGTGATGTCGTGCATGCGCCTGTGTGTGCCTCCCTGCTGTTCATCTTCTACCGAGAAGAGACTACTGGATATTTTCGCAATACACGCAATTCATATGTCAAACAGGGATGTCCCCAGTTGTCAAACCTCATAAATTGCTTTTTTCAATATAGTTTAACCCTGATCGCTTTCTTTACACAATTTAACCGATGTGCTATTTTTTTCTAGGGCTTCGATAGATGGTTTCATGAGAGCCCCCAACCTGAGAAACAAAAACCAAAACAGCAAAGCTGTCAGATTTCAGTGTATATCTGTTGCTGGGTCCCTCTTATGTGTAGTTTGTTGAATACAATACACTACTTAGCGTCTCGTTGTACAGTGTGTGCGTTGGCGATCGCGTGTGTGTGCGTGCATCTTGTTGTGTGTGCGTGCTAATGCATCCGGTTTTGGTGTGCTTTTTACAGCTACGTAAGTTTGTCAGTACTACATTTTTATAGATCACCATAGATTTGTGTCAGTAGCCATGAAGACATGAGGTTTTCTATCTAAAAAGGTTCTACTTCCTTGAAATGTGCCCTCTGTTTGTCTCTGTCTTTACCCCGTTTTTAAGAGAGTAATGCTTTTACATAAAATGCAGATTAATGCAAAACAGAAACACTCACATGTTCGTCGAAGGCGTTTTGGACCGGACCTGTCAGCAGCTGGGCGCCTAGCTCTGCTTTTGGCTTTAACGACACAAGAGTGGGAATACCAAAAGAGTTGCTTGCACTGTCACTCATCACCCAAAGTTGAAAGGTATTTGTGTATCTAAACTTGGTGAAGACATTATATGATAGAGTTAGTGCTGGCTCCGTCCCACGTCAATATTTATTTTAGCATGCACAGTGGGTGGATATGTGGCCGTAACTGACTACACTCAGATACACCAGAGGCAAATTATACATACAGAACCGGGATCACCAATGGGGTAAAGGGGGTGATAGCTTTACACGCATCCCGGTTCGGACGGTATCCTATGCCTACTTTTTGGAAGAGCAGTAAACCAGCCATTGCCTTGTCTTCATTTCACAGTACGTTAGTCCATTTGTTTTAGACAAGCAAATAGTTCCCCCCCTCTTTGCGGATTTGCAGAAGAGAAGCGTTACAGGATGCTTGTAAGTTTTTTGCTAGTTTAAACTCATTCCATAACAAATCCAATTGAAAAGAGATGTGGGAAAACACAGGAGTTTCTCTAGTTTTTGAGAAAATCAGAGATAGCATATGTGGACGCGTTTCGATTAACATTATCAAATACTTTTGATCTTTTTTGGTTAATGCTCACTCAGCTACGTTTTTCTATGCTTAATTTTGGGTCTACCTGGTTTTTTTGGTAAATATTTTGATGAAAAGAGCATCAGCCCTATCATTTAGGCACCATTAGTACATCAATGTCAGTTTATGGTGTAATGCGACCTTAACATACACGGAGATGCAAGGCGAGTATGTATTTAATACATCGTGTTATTTAGGTCCACTTTGTGTGAGCAAAAATCTCAATAATTAGTTTGATTCATGAGTGCAATTGGTATGAAAGAGAATGGGATATTTTATCTTCTGTTATAATATTTAATGATAAGATAAGAGCTTTCATCATTATTAAAGCATGTTTTTGACGTCATTAAACAAGCCCATACTTGACTTTTAGTACAAGTTAAGGTGCCGGAGATGGACCCGCGTAAAGACCGGGGGAAGGTCTTATATGAGATTGGATGAGAGTACAATAGGATTGCTCATTTTTGTATGATTTTGACAAGAGTCAAGCTTAGAGGGGTTTTGTTTTCTATGATTTCATTCAGGTTGTATGACTTCTGTAATTTTTTTAAAACATGTTTATGCCTAACCTATCAATCATTGATAGGCCCTACTGACAAGGCATAAACCAAAGTAGATCTCGGGCAGCAAAATTTGTGAAGTCCTAGATTTTATGAAAATCATAAGTATAAATTGTAGGCCGGTTTGAGCGGTGGTTTTAGTATATTTATGGTAGAGGGACGCTGTAAATTTAAGTTGGAGCCTATGATTGAATGATAGGCCACAGAGGTTTTGTAGTTCTATCGGTTCATCATGGCATTCTGATAATTTTATAAGGTTCAACTATTCCCGTAATCATGAGGTAGTTAAAACTACTATCCGGCAATGTCCTTTTGAATGTCATAAAGTGCATATTCATGAGATGACGTCATTTCGTTGAGAAGAGCTAGCAAATCCTTCAAGTTTGGGACATCCTGAGAAGTGCCTGTTTGCTACGCGCATTGCTTCTTTGGGGGAATTAGTTAGTGCTGAAAAGACTAAAGGAATGCTTACCTTACCGCGGTCTTCTTTGTCCCTCCCTAGAGTAGATATTTCTTCTTTTGTATGAAATATCTGACAAGCATTGAGCCTTCCTATTATCTCATATCTCCTTGGAGTAGTTTGGTCATGAAAAATCAAGTTTGTGCTTAGTATTCCTATTCGAGCTGGAGTTTTGAATATAGCTGATATATCCTCACCTTGACCATGTGGGGCCAGAAATCATGCTTTTGGGTTAGATCACTCTTTTGCGAGATATTGGAATTTCACAGGGTTTCCTGAACCTTTCATATCTAGAATCTGATGCTTTTTAAATCTATCTCCCTTGTACACAGTTAGGTCTAGAAAGTTGATTTCTGATTTTGACCACGCGTGTGGCGAATTTCAAAGCGGATGCATAGAAGTTATCCGACTAATAATCAGCTAGATACTCTTTCGTCACCATCCAGAACATGATGATAATCATATAATCGATAGCGAAACCATTGAAGATTTTGTCACTTAACGAAATGAACCGTTTTTTTCCAGAGCAGGAATCATTATATCACAACAGACTTCCGGGGAACAATCTTTGGCCATCCGCAACGCCTTCCGTTTGCAAATATTAATTTCCCTTTAAACGAGAAACAATTTATTTGCAACACCAGTTTTAATACTGCTTCCATGTGATGAACATGTGGCATTCTAGGAAATAGTTTCTTGGATTTGTTACCTTATAGAGCACTGAGACTTCCTGTTCGACTTTCATTTTTGGGAGAACCTTTGGTTACATACCGATACAGTCTGTTGTCACCAAAAGCTGCTTTTTTGGTAGTTTCAGTTGTTCAATTTCCTTATCACTCTGTTGTGTCTTTGATGTTTTTTGGGTTTTTGGTACCAAAGGCCCCAAGAAAGAAGTCGATAAATTCTCCAATTTTTTCACATGGTTCCTCCACAAATGCTGACAATAGGTTCTTCCTATGAAGACTTTACCAGCAGGAGTTTTTTGTGAACTTTTGGCAGGAAGTAGCAAACATGAGTTCGAGTTTTGTGTTCTTCCGGGTACACATAAATGTGTGTTTTTTATCAATACTAACTGCTATCCCCATCACATTAGGTTTAAGCTGTTTTTGAAGTCATGCACCGTGTCGATGTCATATCAACTCGATTTTAGAGTGTATTGATGACCCTTCATCAATTGTTTCCATCACCTTCCCGTATGTAATCATAGCTTTATTATGAGTACTACACACATCGCCACGAGATTTACCGGTTTTTGGAAACCAAGTGTTTCTTTTCTTTAAGAGATGTGAGAGCGTGACGTTCGTTTTGTCAGTTTATATATGTGTGTTTCTCTTTATCGAGTTTAGCTAGTTCCATCCAACCTTGTAGATTCCAGGTAATTTTCTAGATCTAAGCAAGGGTGGAATTGGGGTCCAAAGTAAAGCTTTCCTTGAAAACGTATGAATTGGTTTTGCTCTTTTTTGGACATTAGGTACCGGATTGCCCATTTTTTCTCATGAATTCTTGAACATCCCTATCAAGCAAAAATGCTTTGTGTTCTTATTTTGGGACATCACAATTTCAAACCTCTTCCTAATACAGAGTAATTCTGCAGCAGGTGAAATTTTTTCGTTTGCTAAATTTAGACAAACTTTTATTCAATCGCCTAGTCCTTAAGGTTTTTTGGACTTCTCGATTTTTTTTTTTGTTACTTTTTGGATTTAAAAGGCCAAGTTTGACTTAATTTGTTTCCTTATTTTGTCTTTTAATATTTCCTTTTCCGGAATTTCCCTGGTCTGACCATTTTTTATGGTATGAAATGTGTCACGCTAGAAGGATATCATGCCCTAAATTTTTGTTTGCCTGACACTGCGAATATGTATTCAAGTGTTTGAGTAACCATGTAGACTAGGGTGGCTTTACGAGCCATGTCCTTTCTCAAATTACGGTCCATATCTCCATATTCTATTTTGAATTTTGTCACAAACTTATTTGGCAAATTAAAACTTTGAATAACCTCAAACATCGGGTTGAAATTGTCAATTTATAGATGAACTAGGACCAATCTTTTGCTCATAAAAAGGGTTGAGCCTTGTTTTTAATATTTATCCGATTCATGACTTCTTTTATTACTTTTCAAAACTTAACCAGAAGTGATTAATGTCTGATTCGGAAACTCACCCTAAGCGATCAGGCTTACGGTTATCGCTCTTCTTTTCCTGTCTGCAATTTTTTTCCTCTTCATTTAGGTTTGATAGCTCCTTAAAACTTTGCTGTCAAACCAAAGTCATCTATAACGCTTGCGTTTGCTTAATCAAAGTGAGTGACTAGCGTACGCTATCGCACTGCCGCATGGTAGCTACGCATGCTACGCATACCGACGCCTGCGCCGTTAACAAACGCAGTTTAGGAGAATCACGCACCTTGCTCTACACATTCTCTTCACACCCGCCTCATTTTGGCTTCGTACTTGCTTCAAGATGGACCTCTTCCTACTCCGACATCTCCGATAACGACAACTCTCTCGACTTGATGGACGACACTTTCTTGCCTCAACTCCGAAGAAAGCTGGGACTAAGGGTCTTTTCTTCTGGCGGGCTTCAAAATACCCCAAGAAGCCTTTTAAAGTAAAGACACACAAGCCCAAACCGAAGGATCTCGGCACCAAGACCAAGCCTTCGAAACCAAGAAGCCGCCAAAGCCGACCAGGCTACAAGTCCAAGATCAGTCTCCCTCGGACAGGGCTAAGAGGATGGTGTGGACGGAGCTAGGGGGGCAAAATTAAACAGGTCTTCCTTGCCAGTCCGAAGGCAAACTCTCTAGCCCATTAACTCAAGAACGTCAAAGCGAGCGATTCAGCTCCGCAAATGTTCTTCCGGTATCCAAAAGCCTACCCAGCTCCTGGGGGCCCAGCTATTGGCCTCTCCAAACTGAGTGGGAGACATTTTTTGCGTGATTGCTCACAAAGCTTTATGCTTTGGACAATCTGACTTCTTGTAGGGTGAATAGGGTCCCCTGCTTGGATAAAAAGGCCACGGACTTATCTCAGCAACCCTGCGTCCCCTTCACCAAAGCCTCCCGGCTGTGAAAGGCAGAAGGGTCTGGAGCGATTCAAGATCGTAACCCAATCCATGGTTGCGCTTTACACGGAGTAGCCAAAACAGAGGGGCGAGTCACAATAGCCATCGAAGCTTGCTAAGACCAAGCCCCAATCTTACAGTAAGCTGAATATTTGAGTTATTTTTTTAACTAACTTTATGCTTCTTTTCAGGGCCACCCAAGCTTATAAGAAAGAGACATGGCTCTCCATAGCAACCCCCTAGTCCTACATGGTTACTCAGACACTTGAATACATATCAGCCGTGTCCGGCAAAATTAGGCATGATACCCTTCTAAGCGTGACACATTTCATTTACATACCTAAATGGCTAAAACAGGAATTCCGGAACAGGAATATAATAAAAGAACACAATAAGGAAAAAGATGAAGTCCACACTTTGCCTTTTTAAAATTCCCAATTAACAAAAAAGCGCAGAGCCCCAAAAACTTAAGACTTAGCCCGATTTGAATAAAAATTTTGTCATAAATTTAGGCAAACAAAAATTTCACTGATGCAGAATACTCCGTATTAGGAAGAGGTTTTGAAATTTGTGATGTCCCCAAGAAACAAAAGCTATTTTGCTTGATAGGGATTTTCTACAATTCATGAGAAAATGCGCATCCCGTTACCTCATTTCCAAAAGGAGCAAACCGATTCATCGTTCAAGAAGCTTCTACTTGGACCCCAATTTCCACACCTTGCTTTAGATCTAGAAAATGTACCTGGAAGTCTACATACAAGGTTGGAACTAGCTAAACTCGATAAGAGAAACACACATAATAACTTGACAACCGAACTGTCCAAGCTCTCAGATCTTTAAGAAAAACAAACACTTGGTTTTCCAAAAACCAGATAAATCACGTGGCATAGACGTAATCAATAAAGCTATTACCTACGTTAAGGTGAAACGATGTTGAAGGTAACAATACACCTAAAATCATGTTGATATGACATCTGCACGGTGAATTTGATTCAAACGCTAAACCTCAGTTTGGGAGCGCGTATTGATAAAAACAACACACATTTATTTGTACCCGGAATAACACAAAACTCGAACTCCCTGTTTGCTACTTTCTGCCAAAAGTTCACAAAGACTCCTGCTGGTAAGTCTTCATAGGAAGACCTATTTTCAGCATTGTGGAGGACCATGTGAAAAATTGGTGAATTTATCGACTTCTTTTCTTGTGCCTCTGGTCCCAAAAACAAAACACTTACGATCAAAGACACGAAGGATGTGATAAGGAAACTTGAACAACTGAATACTACCAAAAAGCAGTCTTTTGGTGACAATAGCTGTAATCGGTATTCACAAATGTTTCTCCAAAATGAAAGTAAGAACAGGAGTCCTAGTGCTCTATCATTTCCAATATCCAGGAAACTATTTTCCTAGAATTCCACATGTCCATCATATGGAAGCATTATTAAAACTAGTGTTGCAAAGAAATGTTTCTGTTTCGTGAAATTACTTTTTGCAAACGACACGGCGTTGCGTTGGCCAAGATGTTCCCCGGAAGTCGGTGATATAATGTTCCATGCTCTGAAAACGTTAATTTCTTTAAGTGATAAATCGTCAAATGGTTTCGCTATCGATAGTGTATCCTCTTGTTCTGGACTGGTGACGAAAGAGATCTATCTATTTCATAGTCGGATAAACTCTATGCATCCGACTTCGAAATTCACACACGATTGGTCTCAATAAAAGCAACTTTCTTACCTAACGCTGTAAATGTATATAGATTTGAAAAGCTCATTTCTAGATAGGAAATCGTTTCAGTAAACCCTGTGGCACATTCCAATATCTCGCAAAAGATTCAATCTCACACAAGCATGCTTCCGTGGCATGATCAAGGGTAGAGGCTATCAGATTATTCGAAACTCCGCTCGAATCAAATATAAGCACCAAACTTGAATTTTTTTCATATCCAAACTACTCCAAGGAGATATGAAATCGGAAGGCTCAAATGCTTGTCAGATATTCATACAAAATAAGAAATATCTATCTAGAGGATGTACAAGAAGCCCCGCGGTAACATTCCTTTATTTTCAGCACTAACTTACTGTCCCCAAGAAGCCAAATGCTGATACAAACAGGCACTTCTCAGGAACTGCATTTCATATCTGAAATCATAATCTGAAACGAAATCTTCCCTGCTCCCGCGATACTCGGCACTTAGACGCACACCAAACTAGGCGATCGTCTAGTTATAGCTAGATTACATCAGATAATGATCGCAATCTTCACAAACTCTAATGTCATATTCGGGAGGAAGTAGTCTGCAAACTGAAAGTCACAAATGTCCCAAATCTGACAGAGTTGCTAGATCTCTCACGAAAATTACGTCACTCCTGAATATGCACTTTTATGACATCAACAGACAATTGCGGAACTATTAGTTTTTGACGTTACCACAACCTCTTGATCATGGGAATAGTTGAACCTTAAAAAAATACTAGAATGCCATTATGTAAACGATTATCCTACAAAACCTCATTAGGCTCTCATTTCACATCGGAGGCTCCAATTAAATTAACAAGGTCCTTCTACCCTAAATCATCCCTAAAAATACCAAGCCTAAAACAGGGGCCTACACGTTATAACTTATGATCTTCATAAATCAGGAAAGAAGGAAGTAGGACTTACAAATCTTGCTGCCGAGATCTATTTTGTTTTTATGCCTACCATACATTTCATTAGGCCTACAATGATAGAGTCTAGGCAAACATGTTTTTAACAAATACAGAAGTCCTAAAACATGAAATCAGAGAAAAAACCAAACCTCTAAGCCTTGAATCTTAGTCAAAACAACAAAAATGAGAATCCTATTGTACTCTCATCCGATCTCTAAGCTGGTCCTTTAGGGTCCATCTCTGGCACTCCTTACTTGTACTAAAAAGTCAAGTAGGCTTGCTTTTATGAGTTCAAAACAGCTTAATACTGATGAAAACTCTTATCTCTATCATTAAATTATTATTAACAGAAAGATAAAAATAATCCATTCTTTCAATTCGCACTCATGACATCAAATTAAGTTTTAATATTTTGTCACCAAAAGTGGACCTAAATAACACTAGGTAGTAACCATACTGCTTTTGCATCTTGTGTTCTTTTAAAGGTCTACTTACACACTAATGACATTATGCCTATTCATGAGTGCCTAAAAGATATTGATTAATGCTCTTTTCATCCAAAAATATTACCAAACACCAGGTAGACCCAATTAAGCATAGCAAAGTAGCGGATGAGATTAACCAAAAATGATCAAAGTTTTTGATCATAGTTAATCGCATGCGTCCTACAATAGCTCTCTCTCTGAGTTTCTCAAAACTAGAGAAACTCCTGTTGTTTTTCCCACTTCTGATTTCAATTGGATTGTTATGGCATTGGTTTAAAATTTAGCAAAAAACTTACAAGCCTCTGGTACGCTTTCTGCAAACCCGCAAAGAGGAACATTGCTTCGGCTAAAACAAGGGACATTCTGTTTCCATGAAGACACTAAAAGGTTGGTTTTACCTGCTCTTCGCAAAAACCGATAGCCTTAGATACCGAACACGGGAGTGCGTAACTGCTATCACCCCCTCTTACCAATATTACTCTGTTCTATACTCCTTCGTCTTGGATGTAGAACCCGATCGAATAGTGCGCTGGCATTCTCTCCTGATGACCTGGTCGGTAGCGAAGGAAATCTCTCTGTTCGTTCCCAAAACTATGGCCTACCCTTTGAAAACAGGAAGATCATTTGTTCATGTAAAATAAATCATCATGTACACATTTTGTCCACAGATCCATATCATGGCTTTGCTTTGTCAGAAACTACCTGGCAAATTAATACTTTGAATTACCTCAAACACTTGTTGACAATTTGGTCAATCTAAAAGATGAACATGACCTATTATCGCTCGTAAATTTAGATCCTCTATCCGATATTTGACTTTTTATAAAGGTTCTAAAATAAAACAGATTAAGAAGTAAAATGTCTAGTTCGGAACTCTACCCTAGCGTATTATGCTTACGGTTTTCTAAACTGGAGCATACCCCAACAAGCCTCTATACGCTTACTTTGTAAACCGCAAGAGGAACTATTATTTGTCAAAAACAAATGGACATTAGGTTCCCATGATGACAACAATGGTTACTTTTACTTGCCTCCAAAGTGAGCAGGCTTAGGATATTGAACCTGAGATTGTCATAACTCTATCACCCCCCTTTTACCGCTGGAGTTTCTATACCTTCCTTGGAAATTACAAATACTCTGTCATGTAAATTTGGGAATGTGCATACATTTTAATGACTGTATTCAATATTGTCTATAGTTGGGCAATGGGCATACATGCATAATTTTGTAGCAAGTTTAAATTGGAATCAGTTTTGAAAATGCTTTCCGATAAAAGATGACTTCTGATGTGAAAGCCTATAATTATACAGTACTAGGCAGCCTCCGGGTTTTGCGATCATGTCTTTTTAAAAGCACTACTTCTTTGAAAACCATTTTTCACAATAACCTGGCCTGTGGGGCGTGTATCCGCTAACCAATCGAACTTTATCTGGCCCAGCCCAAGCTACACCCATCAAGTTTTGTGACCATATGAACCCCCGGCCCCCTCCTGAAAAGGGCGGACATACACACAGACAGACAGATAAACATGGCATATAGATGTGATCTAAAACATTGAAAATGGATATGAATGGATAGTGCATCTTCCAAGACAGTTAGTTGAATGATATCAAAATTAGCTATTTGAGAAATACCGCACAAACCAGGTGCTTCTAGAATTTATTAGTTAATAGAATTCCATCATGAAAGTATTCCCAGAATTCACAATTTTCACATTTTTAAAAGAGTTTTGGGGACACAGTATTTAGGGACACCACCCACCACAGTACCAATGGAGTTCACAATTATGTCAATTATTATTTACATTTCACTGTCACTAGGAAATGATCAGAATATTTTTTATCATGGTGCAGCCATTGTACAGCTCAGTAGACTGTAACATTACCCTAACAGCTCCAAATTTTGCCTCTGGGTAAAGAAGGCAAGCAAGGTAAAGCACCTTGCCCAGGTGCACAAATACATTGGTCACAGCAGGACTCAAACCGACAACCTTCAGATTACGAGTTGGGTATGCTTCATCTATATAGGTATATCTCATTGGTAGATGGCTTTGTAATGCACAATTTCATTTTCCCTGCACTTTTTACAACCAAGCTATTAATTTATTAATTACATTTAAGCAATAGGGGCCTACAAGACTTTCTTACTAATACCATGGAAATATCAATTACTTGGGCTGGTATTCTGAAAGGGAGTCTAACTTTACACCCGGGTTTAAACCAGGGCTAGTCCTACATGCATATGAGAGGACCTTTTTTTTCCTTTCAAAATACTGTGAAAGTTAAAGGTGCATTTCGTGATTCCAGCACCTTCTGCTTTATTCATTGTTCACTGGATATCCTTGAGAAAAGCTTATTCACAACACTGGAGTTGATTCCGATCTTGCGGTTTTGTGTTATGAGCAAATGCTTGTTTCCCACGGTCCCATAGGCTACCATGCTATAATTTCTGTCCGTTTACGGACATACAAAATTGCGAATTTCTTACAGATACGACCAAATTTGTACGTAAGATTTGGTACGCATGGATTACTAAGGATAACGGTTCAGATGATATAAAAATCTCAACTTTTTAGGTAAGTTGGGGGACGAGGTTGTGGATCAGGAAATGCCCCTTTAAGTGTAACAGGTGAGAAAATTCCTCATGGATGGCCCATTACAGAATATTTTACAGTATGTTGGAAGAAAAAAAAGTCCACTCATGTAGGACTAACCCTGGTTTAAACCCGGGTGTAAAGTTAGACTGCCTTTCAGAATACCAGCCATAGTATTTACCCCTGCTTCTTGTCGTTCATTCTGTGCATCACTCCACTTCTGCTTTTCCTTATGTGCATTCAAATTAGACTGGAATTTTTCAGGATTTGATCTGTTTAAAAACAAAATCAGTACATATTAAAAATCAAATGATTGTAAAAATCTATGAACTAGAGATTAACCGATCCAGGGTTTCCTCTGCCGATCCAATGGCCAATATTTTTGTAGTGTCTTCCGATCCACTGATTCGATCCGATATTAGCCTTGATCAAGGTTGTCTGCTAAGAACCGACAAACTTATTCACACTGTACTGCATAATTACCATTTATTCTCAATTATTTTGAACATTGTGTTTTCAGGTATGACATCAGTGCTTTAGTATTGTTTAGGGCTACCCTGTCTAGAGAAAGATTATATAAAAAAAAAAAATTGGTACACTGCCTGGTGGTCTGTTGTTCACACTGGCTGGATCCAGGTTCCTAATAGTCTAACTAATTAGCTAAGTATAAAACCACAAACACCTGTTATGGTCAGGTGCAGTGGTTGTGCTACTCAGAGCGACAGCCTTGATCAACCCGAGTTGAACTTATTGAACTCACTAGTGGACACATGGAACATAGGCCATGTGAAATTGGAGACCTCAAATTAGGTGTCTAATTAATAGAGTGAATTCTTGCCATATAAGAGTTGTTTGAGATCGGTGATGCTGTATGGGAGTGAGACATGGTGTCTGAGTCTGAGCAAAAATGAGATGGGGTTTTTGAGAAGATCACAGAGAGAGAGCGATGGTGAGAAGGATGTGTGGTGTGAAGTTCATAGATAGGAAGACTGCAGTGGCGGATTTAAGGAAAGGGCCCTGTCAGCAGCTTAAGGTGGGGGCCCCCTTAGCGTAAAGAACCACGCAATATCCGCACTTTAGTGCGACTAAGGTGAGTCCGAGGGGGGCCCCTGAGAGCAATATTTTAGGGGGGGCCCTGTCAGCAGCTGCTGACACTGCTGACTCTTAAATCCGCCACTGGAAGACTGGGGACTTGATGCAGATGTTGGGTTTGGAAGAAGTGGTGGACTGGTTGGCAAAGGCGAATGGTGTACATTGATATGGGCATGTGCTGAGGAGGGATACAGGTTTTAAGAAGAAAACATAGAAGAAGCAAGTGGAAGAGGAGAGTGAGAGTTTTGGGTTGAGGATGGAGGATGTAGCTATGTTACCCCAAATTTTAAAAAAAATATTTAATGTATTAAAGTGATGCATATAAAAAAATTTACAATCACAGTTGTAGTGAAAATTTCTTTTCAATATCTCCTACGATATCCTTTCTTGAGATATTGTCCTTCAAACTTTGGCATGCTCGTTTGGTTTCTCGTCATCCCTAGATCGATCACGTCATTCCCAAAATTTCAGTTGATTCCGATCTTGCATTTTGGTATTATGAACAAATGCTTGTATCGCAGTGTCCCATACACCACTGTACTGTAATTTCTGTCCGTTTACAGACAGAAAATACAGAATTGCTAATTTCTTGCAGAGACGATCGAATTTGCGCATCAGATTGGGCACACATACTATACTTAGCCCGATGGTTAACCATTCAAAATGGTGTTTCATATCGATCAGCTGGAAATAACGGTCGCCAAACTCGTGGATAGGAACAAGCAGACACCCTGCCGTTGGTGGCGACATTCAGCTCTATTTCAACTTGAGTAGTTTTTTTGTGGCGTTGCTAGGTTCAATAATTCTTGGTAAAATCTATGAAATTCCACTTAACACCCTTATTGGGTGCAATTTAAGCCAGTTATCTTTGCTGTGTGGAGGTTAGTTATTGTGCTCTGTTCACTGAACATGCCAAAGAAATGTCACCATTGTTGTGTTGACAAATCCTTGTCATTGTGTTCCCTGTTTACTCATGCACGCCAAGCTAAAGTTATCTTTGGCAAAACACACAGCCCAGCTTTCAGTGAGCTCAATAGTTCAGTGCAGTTGTCAGCTGGTGGTCACAAGTTTTGGAGCTCATCCTGTGCTTAAAAAGAAGTCAGTTTAAGGACACATTTTTTACTATTTACTTTGTTATTTCTAGTAGGCAGATCACTTGCATGCATAGAAATTTCAGCCAATACATCATGCTTCTAATACATACTATTAGTACACTTGAATCATTGACAAGCATCTTTAACAAGTAATTACCGGTGTAAAGAAACTGAGTGTCCCCCTTGAGAGAGTGTCCTAGCTACCATAGCAACATGTACGGAATAAACCGTAACCTTGTAGACGAGGCCATTGGGGGTACAGTGCTGAAACAAATGATACATACAGCACTCAATGGAGAACACAATAGGCAAATGGGTGGTAGGACACTCAGTCACAAGGGCACGGTATATCATGACACCGGCAACCTGCAAGACAATGGCACTAACAAGCTATTTAGTGCATGGGTCAAGTAATAGTGGAGGAGCCAGAGAAGATGAGAGAAAGAGGAGATAGCTCGAGTCTCTTATCCAATTGCCCTCAATTTACCTCCATTCACTATTGTATTGTTCGGGCACTTGAAGCGCCACTTGAAATTTTCTTTTCAGTAACCTGTTCATCCGCACGTCCCTCGATCGATTCGTTGGAGCGCTTACTGGAGAAAATATTCCACACACGGAAGTACTTACCTGAAAGTTGAAACCAGCTCTCCCATCTTCTCTGGGAGGAGCTAGGACCCAGGTTCAACATCATCGTTTACCCCTCACTACAGAAAAGGTTTGACACCTTTGGTAGTTAGAATAGACCCTCTATATCAACAGTCTAAGGTAGGTAGTACTCTCAATTGTGGTGTCACTTTTTCAATAGGGGCCAATTTAAGTTCACACAGGGGTCAAACTTTTAAAATGCTCCAATCATGTTCTCTGCTTTATTAGCCTAAATATGGAGAGGACATTTTTTGACGGAATTTACCACTAAATTTCAAACTGACACCACATGTTATCACATTCTTTTAAGATTTCTGGATATTTAATTACCTTGCTTCAAATGTTATTCCTAAATGTTGAATGTTGAAACTGCATGTTGTTGGATGTGGTGGCAGAATACTGAATTCATCCCAAATAGGAACCTACTTCAAACGAGACAGTGATTTTAAGCAATTTCCATGTATATGTACATATTTTTGTTAGTCATCAAGCATTTCAAATGGTTTCTTTGCAGCTGTAGGTAGTGCTTTTGGTGGTCTTTAAGTTGGCATAGTACCAATTATGAGAAAGTACAGACATTGTTTTAATGGGTCACATTGTAGTGTTCAGCCAAGAGGTACCCTGATTGTAAAACAACCCTTACCAACATCGTTTTGAATTTTGTTGATTAATTTTTATTTTTTTCTGATTGTTCCTATCGTGGAATTGTGGTCAAAATATTGCACAAATGAGTTCCAACACAATCAGATATTGAAAAGTAAAGCCATAGATACATGAGAAATTAATATCTTGAGAAAGGTTGCATGAAAAAATAATTAATATTTTTAATATTTTTGTAAAAATTGTGTATTTTACACGTCACGAGACACAAGCATAGGAAATGTCCCAGTGGGCAATCGACGCTGGAACCATGCCTGGAAAAAGTAGGGAACTCGGGAACCTGGTTCCAGGGAAATTTTGACTTTTGGAGGGAAATTTTGACATTTGGATGGAAATTTTGACATTTGGATGGAAATTTTGACATTTGGAAGGAAATTTTACCAATATTGGAGGGAAATTTTGATTGTGTTCCCGGGAAAAAGCGCATTTTTTCCAGCCATGGCTGGAACGTCAAAAAGACGTCGAGAGTTTTAGAAATTTACACACTATTTATGTCAAAAATGCAAATCGATTTGACGTCGTTCTTAAAACGTCGATTCAATTTGCATTTTCGGCGTAAATTTATAAAAAACGTCGACCTGTTTTCGGCGTGCCAACGTCGTTTCGACGTCGCTCTAAACGACTTATGCCCGGGGGATGTTAAACTCGTATAGCACCAACAAAGCTAGAGGATGCAATGAATTGGGCCAAGTGGAGGGAGGGGGAAAGGGTGATTGTTACGAATGCAAATTGCAAGGTAAATCCTGCGCCACCCCGTCACAGGACAGGAGTCGGGGGGGAGGCGGAGCCTGTGGCAGCGGTGCTGTGTGCCGTGGTCGCACAAACAAAACCGCTCCGTTGTTTCTTGGTTAATTTATGCGCATGCTACTGAGCTGAGTGAATTATATTTTTAGATGCCCCGGTAGCGTCGGCGATCACCGGCAAACGGCGCCGAAATCTGACGTAACAAAATACCTTTTCACGTGAATATATCTTACAGAAATGTAGACGAATGTCAAAGGAACAAAAACCATTGAGGGCTGCATGACGAAATTAACGGTAAAGGGTGGAATTTTGATCCTAACATTGCACTATTTGCCGCTGCCAGGCGATTCACAGCCATCTTAAATAGACAGCTTTGAAAAAATAAAATATATGCAGGGGGGCAGGCCATGAAATACGTAATATAAAAATCAAGATACATAAGTTATTGCCCTCAAATTAGACATCCACGTGCCTACGTATTTTGGTAGTATGCGTACCGTATAATACTATGCAAAACCTTATCCTATTTTGTCAACCCAAGCTGGCCAAGCTAGCTGGTTCCAACAGACTTACATGGCTTACAGATAATTATACTAGAGAAAAGGTGATGAGATCTGTTAGTAAGTAGCTTGAGGTTGCACCCGAAAACGCACACACGTGTGAATGCGATATTAGCATGTTGTAACAATGGGTCAAATTATTGTCTACTGAAAATTTATATAACGACTTATCTCCAATTCAAAAATGCATGCAAGGGTGAGATTAGAATTCAACTCTTCATTTTGTCCCATTAACTTTCGTTTTTAAATAGTTGCATGGTTGAAAATGGCCATAAACTTCTGAGAAACCAATGTCTTAGAGTCATTTGATCAAGGGCGCACTTTTTTTTTGTGTCTGGCGAAGGAGGTCACGGAGCAGAAACGAGTCCCTCTGGCAGAAGGCGAAGTTCATTATTATTTACACATAATCACGGTCTATTGACGGTTGGAATGCGAATACAAAACACGTCAGTGAACGTCACATGCTTTAGTCGGGACAGTCAGACCACCTGGTTTGACCGCCATTTTTTTTTTAACCATGGAGAAATGACAAGGTCGAATTAAAAATTTGCCGATTTCTTGTTTGGCAGTAAGGGATATCATAAAGGGAGTGGCACTGTGGTTATGGAGATGTTATAACCTTAACGATGAGGTAAGATATCGTGTGTGTTATAGCGTGTTGTCCCCAATTCATGCAGCACTTGGCCTGTTCCAAATGTTTTCAGTACTGGCGCCGCAAGCTGTCAACAGTCCAGGGTCCGCCCAGGGGAGCGGTCACGCTCCGAATGAGGTTATGGAGATCGAGATAGGGATTATTTAGGGCATGTACATGCCAAATATAGTACGCATTTCGAAAATTATTACACAACAAGGCCTACCCTGAAACAATCATAACACATAATTAGGGAAAGATGAGTACATTTTTATTTCTTGTAAACCAATATATAAAATATTATAATTATTTCAAACAGTATTTTATAAAATAATTCAAAAAATTGCTATGCGACAATGATGGTTACGTGGGCGGTTATGACGGGGAAATACAATCTGAAATTTCCTCGGAAAACACAAGTGAATATTCATCCGACCTCTAAAACAAAAACCCGACCTGGCTTGCAATGAATACTCATGTAGTACATGGGCTGTATTTTACCGATCTAATTAGTGTCATTTCGTACCTAATTCGAAAATAATCACAAGAGATCCCGTATCAGGCGTTTTAAAATGGTCAAAATCTAAATTCTATGTGGAAAGCATAGATTTTTCACCAAAAAAAATGCAACGGAGTGGCCCTTTTCGTTTGTATTGCGATCAGACAACTATCATGATGGAAAATTGTATTAATCGAACTGCGCATGGGTTACAACATTGACATGGTGGATTCATTCATAAAAAACTTCTCCGAGCATGATGAGTCATCAAGCAAACTTCTGGTTCACTGAACGCTAGCTGGCGGTCAGTGACGTTCATAATTAGCGGCGCACTTCACTAAATAGCCTAATCCAAATTTTAAAGAACTGTGTTTGGTGGGTCATGGATCAACGCAATGGAATAATGCCCGAAGACTTTTTTCTTTTCAAATTGTTTGTCCAAATATGCAATAAATAAACGCTCTTGGTTACACTGGTAGGTATTTGGTTATACTGTCACAGGTATAAGTTCCGTAGTGTCAATAGACCTAACGGGGGAATTCCTCTTTAGCTCATAGTCATGCGCGCTCAACTTGAGACCGAGGGGTCCCGGGTTCGAATCCCAGTCTCGAGGACCGAGAAATAAGACTAAGTCGCTGGTTATCTCGGTGAGGAATTAGATGATGGTTGGGCGTCAATCTACCATCGGCTTGGGCGGTCCGTGACAATACAACTAACAATCAAGTACAAATTACAGACATTCTGCCTAGTGTCTATAATTCATCCGTTTTGAAGGTTTACGAAGATGCAGCCTTGGCCGCACTAAACGTTAGTCCCCGCCGTTGCGACGTTTTACCTGCGTAATTTTTAATCTTATCAGCTATTTATCATAAAACGGATTTTCTGCTAGCTTCGCTTTCTCTTCACTGTGCTGTCTGTAGCATGAGACCCCACAAATCCGCGTGAAGTTGTAGAAATTGCTTGATGCCTGGCAGCATTCGCCAGGATTTGTCTCCCATCGGGCGCCGCCATTTTTAATGTTGGCTAGGGTTAATTTTTAACCATTATTTTCTTGGCATGCAAATCATTTATAATAAAAAGAAATCTACACCATACATGCGATAAATATAAGCATCTGAGCTGTTTTAATGCTTAAGATATAGGTTTGTGGATTTTGGCGAATTTTGATAATTACATGCCACCGTCGAGGGCTCACTTCATTTGACCTTTGCAACTCAGCAGGACACACGTGTCAAATTACAATTTACAAACAAAATGTAAACAAATTCGCCCGACGGGAGGAAGTCTCAAAGCGTGTGTATGTTCTTAAACTACTTGATGATCTTCTACTCATTAGCATTCATGAAATTTAAAGCTGCGATTGATTCAACCCAAAATTCAAAGGGATAGGTTTGAACACTTTTTTGATCCATGCCCCACTCACTCACAGCCAGTCACGCCCATGCCCATTGGCCCAGGCATGGCCATAGTTCTGCTAACTCCTAATAATGTGTTTTAAAGGTGCCACGACAGAACGAGAGATGTTGAGGCCACCCAATCTTGTGTCCTTATCGTAATTTTCATATACTTAGACACTCATCGATTTCTTCACCTTTGTATTTGGTTACAGAAATGCTACCGTACTATGAAGCCAACTATAAAAATCCTCAAGCTTGATATTAAGAAAAGCAGACAAGGTCCATCATAAAGAAAATCATTAAACTGGTAGAATGTTTCTTGAAATGAAGTCAAATATGAATGCATTCCCGAAAAAATGTCTTTTAATGATCAAGAAAATTCACAATGATCACACAATACCATACCTTCATGTTTAAAACGTGTTCTAAAAGAAGTGGGATTGTGGGTATCAGTGTGTATGAATTTATTGTGAAGTGGCATAATTTCTGCCCCCGTCGGCACCTCTCCAAGTCAGCCTATAACTTACACTAAACGCAAAGTCAATCCGCTATTTTTCACCTCATTAAGTCAGTATATATGTACTTTTTAATGATTAAATCGTGAAAATCATAATTCCATTTATATTAAAAAACAATATAATACTTACCTAATATATGTCTTATTTTCCACTAACATCGTGAAAGTCTTTCCAATAACAATGCAGCACGATCGTCGCGTCGCATGTCAGTCGCTAACCACTGGTGGTTCCATTTAGCGGTCCCTTGAACACGATAATTATTGCTTGCTGAGCAATATCTTCACGCGTCCTGACCACGACCACAGGGGCCGGCCACTACTTGCACAGACGCTGCAGTGTGTGATGCTCTCTACGTAAACAACATTTACTCAGTTTTTTAAATGCTTAACATTTTTTAAAAACAAATAGATTTGTTCTAAAATAGTTACAAACACCATCAACTGGAGTCTTAAAGTATTTTAACGGCGCGGCAATCAATGAAATATTTTGGCGATGTGACGCCTCAAATTTAAAAACTCAAAGGAACTCACCGCACATGCCGCCGGGCCGGGGCTGCATGCGGTTGATCTTTCGATGTAGTTGCAGTAAAATTCACAATCAAGATTGTTAAAATGACAACGTCCTCTTTCATATGAAAGCTACTTGCTAAAAAATTGTGACAACAGCAGCCATTTTATGTTATTCATTGTTTAATATTCATAAATAGGGTGACTAAAATATGTGTGAACTATTGAAATAAAATGATACTACTTCTTTGCTACTTATGAAGATAGTTTTGGTTTATTGCGAATTGATATCTCTCTCTCTCCTCCGTCCCTCTGCCTATAGATTCCAGAATAATTTGATAACATTTATTATATATCGTGACTCTGTCACGGTCACATCTTCTCTATGACCCTCTCTCCCCCTCCCTATATCCCTCAACTTACAACCCCCTCCAGATTTACGCTCATCCGTCCCCAAGATCTACAAATTACATTCCCCCAGCTGTCCGCGCGTTCGAGTTCTCTTGCCTTTTTAATTATTTCCTTCTCTGCTTTTTTGCCCAGTTGTTTCGTTTACTACAGTCCCTTTTCTTTTATTTTTCCCTCGTCTTGACTTCTCATCCTCTCTCTCCCCCTATGCTTATATTTGTTTCTTACCCCCCCCCCCCATTTTCTCTCTCTTTCATTGACCATTCTCCGCTTCCGCGGACTTCCCCTCTACAAAATCTTTCTATTTTCCCTCAACATTTCCCCCCTCTACAAATACGTTTTCCTCTCTCCCCTCTCGACCACCTCTTAAATATATATTATATATATATATATATAGAAAATATATATAATATTATATATAATATAAATCATCAAAATGTGATTTGTCACTGGATTTTTTAGCACTGACACTGTTGTTGTGTACTAATGAATACGTTGGGGAGACATTTAATGTCTCCCTAACGTTTCCTTTTAGAATTGGCGGTTTATTCGTCAAAGGATATGAATATATTGTATGCAATGAGGGTAATCCACTAGAATAACAAAGGAATGAATCTAATTAATTTAAATAACTATAGGAGCCGTCATTCGAAGCTAATGAATTATTTAACTGTCTCCCTAATATACCATTTGTAGAATCAATATATATATATATCTAATATATATTATATTATTATAATTAATTATATATATATATTATATTATATTAGATATAAATATATATATTATATTTTTAAATATATATATATAGTATTATATTAATATAAAAAAAGAAAAATTAAAAAAAAAAAAAAAAAAAAAAAAAAAAAAAAACTATATATAATATTATATATTATATAATATCTATTATATTATTATATCTCTCTACTTATCAATCTCCATATATCCTATACTTCTCTCATATACCTATATTCTATTCATCTATAGTCTCTCATCTATCTAGCTCTATCTTATCTATCTTCTATTAATCTCGTCTCTCTTCCTATCTATCATATATATATAATATATATTTATATATATAAAAATATAATATATATAATATTTGCCATGCTACTTCATGCATTTCCACCCGCAGCTGGGGTTTATCGCCTGCGCTCGTTTTAATTGTACAGCTTTTAGCCTGTGTGCATGAGTTCACTCGTGCTTACCAATCAACACAACAAACCCGCAGTATTGCGCATGTTTTACCGTTACACACAATTTAATTGATCTTTCCAGACTAGTATTCATTAGTCTTATGTAAATGAGGGTTTAATAACAGTAAAGGAAAAACTACGTTGTTTAAAACAAAGTAACGCCCTCTATACAGTTCAGCTGTTCCTCCTCCATATTTTGGCTGCTTTTTTTTGCAATTGCGGTGTTTCGAATGTTTTTACTAGTTAATTATAATAACAGGAAAACAATCGGGCAACGGTCGATGATATATGACCCTGGCAACGAGGTCATTGTTCGTACTCGTAATCAAGTCATGCGGGCTGGGCGAACCTCTTTTGCGGGTGTGTGTTGTCTTTCGCATTTGGACCTTCACGTGGGCTTAAGGAGCTAATAACGATAAGAACCTAGTTCCAATGACTACACATGTTTGGCCGTCATCTTGGCCGCTGTATCGAATTCGTCGATCGCACCTCTCAACTCACGAGACATACTATCGTTTATCTTAAAATTACGGCCGTTTGGCACATCCCCCAAACCAAGCCACGGGGAATCAGAATTCAAGATACTTCGCATGGGATGTTTGTAAGTATTTGTGATTGTCATCTATTCAAAACAGTCACACTCACGGAAGACAATGTGGGGGACAATGGTCATGATTAAATTTTGCGCTAGGCCAGGAAGTGTCGGTCTCAATGGAGCATACACCTCCAACGGCTAGATTTGGTCGATGTGGCTAGCTATGACACCCTCATTTTTTTTTTGTTTTACTATACTTCAAATATGGTCAATTATATATCAATATAATATTGAGCTCTTGATGAAGAAAACCATGTGAAAACAGATTAAATATCATATACTGTTACCCGATTTATGAACCTTTAAAAATGCTACTTTTGATTCTTTCGTTGATTTTTTTCAATAAACCTCTCTTTTAGGTGTGTAGTACCTTATTTTGCACCAATGACAGACATTATTTATGTTAGACTAATTTGTCAAATGAATTGCAACCTCATAGCTTGGCAAACCTAGTGGAGAAACAGCATTTTGTCATTCTTAAGTGCTAGGCACTAAAATGTAAAAAATACAGACATAGTTTGTGCAAATTAAGTGTTAAATTATAATTTGTCAAAACGCTTTTTACAAAAAAAATAAGAGAATGTTACTTGTAGAAAGGGGAAAGGAGAAACCTGGATGCGAGAGATGAGGGAAAAGGGAAAACGCTGTGGGGAGGGATAGACTGGGGAGAGAGAGAATTAAAGAAGAACTAGGAAACATTTCCTAATACTAGGGGGGGGTGTTATTTTTATTTAGCCAAATCAAGAGCTCTTCCGATAGTACTTTTAATTTACTGCAATTAGAGAATGGAACCAAGCTTCCTGACAAGATCAAGTGCATAACAAGTTTACATGGGTTCAAAAGTTGCAAATACAAATTATCTTGGCAACTGGCAATTTTCAATGAAATCCTTTGTGTGCAATTTTATTCCTTCTAACCTTTTTGTGTCTTTTGCTCGCTCTTTCGGGTTCCGTCCTTTTTTTTTGCCTGCGTTGATCATCATTTAATTTTGTCTGAAACCCAAGGACCTTATTGGAAAAGCTTGCATTTTTTTTTTTTTGCTGCTTTTCATGAGCTATCCTTGTTTTTATCACTGTTTACTTTTTATCTGATTGTATAATTTCTTGTTTATTATCTTTTAATGTGTACATTTGCTCTTGTCTTTTTAACTCATACTGTAAGCCTTTTTAATATTTTTGATACTAACTTGACTAAATCATTCAATCCATTAACCGTTTTTGTAATTAATAACAGTGGACTCCATTCCTCCTCACTCGAATATATTGGAGAATACTGGGAGGAAAAAAGGAGAGACGGGGAAAAACAATTTCTTTTACTGGATAAGGCAGAAAGATGAGAAATATGACTGAGAGAAGTCCAAGGAAAAGGAAAAGGCCTTATTAGAAGAGAACAACAAAATAATTAGTGGGGAAGAGGGACCGAGAAAGAAAGAGAAGACAATTAAATACTACATACCCCCGCCCCCCACACACACCAACACAAACGCACACCTAATGTCAACATTACTAAAACTAATAAATTAATTACTTTATTTTTCTGGAATGTGATTGATTTGTGTAATTTTTTTTAGCATTTTAAATTTAAACTGTCAAAATTGACTTGAATTGTGCTTGTATCAAGATTCGGGCGAGACCACAGGGACCCAAAGCGTGCTTTAAATGCGCCAAAAAGCGAAATCGGCGCGGCTTTTCTAAATCGCCGGTGAAATTATGTGACTCAAAACCTGGTATGAAAATTACGCGATTTTCAGTGTGAAATAGTCCAATGAATGTTTTAAAGATGGCGTTTATAGGGGGCGAAGGTGTTTTTTTTACTTCACAATCACGATCAAATGAAGAATTTCCTGTTTTTTTTTTTTTTTTTTTCCATGATTGAGAAAAAAACATCAAATTCAGTGCTTACCACCTTGATGGATTTCGCCCTGTGGGAATGTTTTATTGGTTATTTAACCTCGGTATTTGGCAACCTCCTGGACTTTAAACTATGTTTGAACGTTGTTTCCATCCAGTTTACGTAAGCCATTTTAAATGACCATGTTCACATTTTCATCGCTGACATTTGACAAAGATGGCGCGACTTTTTTGCTATTCGTGCGTAAAGAAATGCTGTGGAAAGTTCACCGTTTATGATTGAATACCCCACAAGTATGCTAAAACCTTAACTTGGTGGTATTTAAAGATATTTTTTAACGTAAGTAAGGTGAATTTGCATGGTTAAATCCATTATAAACGTCGGGTCAAAAATCGTTTTTCTGTAACAACATATCCAGGATTACAATGGTAATAATATCGCGTGCACTTGACACGCGACTTAAGAGAAAAAAGGTGATTTTGAATCGAGTCGCGTAATTTCATTATAAACGATAGTCTGATTCTATTTGCTTCCTACACGAAATTAGAAATTTTTACAATTTTTGCACTCAAAAAAAACATTTCTCAGCTTAATCCTTTGGCAATATCGTGTATAACGACCCCTTTTTTCCGCGCGGCCAAAACATTCACGTTCAAAAGTATAGGCTTTATTTTTTTTCCGTTGAAATGTATTGGCGGGAGAGTGGGCCGTGAAACCGATAATGCCACCTTTTAATTGGGTATGATTGATGGAGCTTTACATCAGGGTAAAAATCAGTACTTTTCGATTTTTTTAGGGGGCACCTGAGTATGTTAAATCGGTTGCACCTTTAAGTGACGAATGAGGAGATTTTTAGATAAACGAATTTCTCTTCTCTCAAATTTCACTCTGGATCGGTTGTAGACCACCTAACCGGCTACTGAACCGTTTCAAAGTTTATTGGAACAAACAGGTGCAAATAAAAACCGCAACCTTGTTTTGAACTTGCCTGGCTATCGTATCATCCCCATAGAAAACCTGCCTTTGACTTTTGTCGTGCACAACAGAAACTGAAAAGTCTAAATCATCATCTTATTAATAAAAGATGGCGTATTCGGCTTACGCCTTATTCACTTCATGTGTGATGTCAAAAAACTCGGGGTTCGGTAAGATTGGGGGGGCGCTCTTTCTGGAAATCTCCTCGTGTCTCCTTTTAAAGGTGCAACGATCGATTTCACATATCATGTGTCCCTAAAAAACTCAAAGTACTGATGTTTGTGCTATGTAAGCTTTCATAAAAATTCCCCACCCTGAATGGATATGAATAGCATTTTTGTATCAGTCCGTATTGACACTGCCCGGTCACACACATTTTGAACAAATTCTACCAACATATATTTGTCCATAAAACACCGCTGAAATTCTTTCAATGAAACAATTCAGATAAAATTTCCCAACTTAAAATTTTCTGATAATCTTGTATAACCATTCACCAAGTTTTGTTAGTGATGCATGTGATTCAGCTTAACCAGGTGTCATTTGTTGACTATATAATAAAATTTATTTGTGGTGGCCTGTGGATCTCAGAGAATTGGTCACCATGACCATGCCTCCAAATATATTCATTTAATTTGATATTTTTCAATTCTAAATATTTTATGGCCATTTCCATGATTAGGCGCCACTTTTTTGATTGTGTCTTTTCCTTCCTAGCATGGTTCAATTATGGGATCATAGTATCATTATTGTGGTTTTTCCATTCTCCTATGGGCTCTACCTACCTCCATAGCTTAACCCACTTGCTCCTGTCCCAAGTTTAGGTGTGTTGTGTTATCATAACATGCCTAAAATGACCATTTCAGGTGTCAATTGGAAATTAAGGTCATTTTTGTCAAGCTGCCATTCTTCAACCCCCACATTTTCCCTATTCCTCGACTTTATTTTTGTGAGAATAGTCCCACATTTGTATTAAAAGCAAAATTAAGGAAATGCTTTCCTTGGATAATAGGATATGCACGCAAAATTCAGTTTGTGGATGTGACATTGTCCTTCACTTTACACACAGTTAAAGTGGTGCTTAAAACAAACCCCAATTATTCTTGTTAACAAAAAATATTGTCAATTGATAATTTAATGTCTAAGATATTTGGACTAAAACAGTGTTGTTATTGCTCACTCTATTTTTGTTTACACAAAATGATGCGGAGCACTCATTGTCCGCTCACTTATTTTTGTCACATCCACCATATTTTGAAATGTGAATTTGGGGTGTAACACGAATAAAATATTCCACTTGTAATATTAATTTTGAATACAATTTGAAGAGCTTTTATAAATGGTACCCTACAACATTAGGATCATACGATCTGTGGGTGTATGTCCTGGGCAAATAATTTTACTTTGTCCGTTCACTTTTGTCACATCCATCACACCTTCAACTCCCAAACAACTTTCTTTCATTACTCACATATAAATATCATTAGTGTACCCAATTTTAGTTGTTTTGTTAGAGCGTTTAAGTGTCACTAACAAGCACAATGAGTTATGCCTCCTATTATGCTCTTACATTAAATGCCAGAGCAACTAAAATGTGTCCGTTCACAACTTGGAACCACACGGTCGACAATGAACCCTTTTGTCACATCCATCAAACAGGAGTTTTTGGATAAAAATGCTATCTAACTCAGCAACTACCTTGTTTGATTGGCTTTTTCCGACATTGTAGGGTTATATTTTATAATGTCATTAAGGTTTTGCTTGTGTATTTCAGAACCATTTCCATTTTTAATTTTTCATAAACACTGTCTTTTAGCCATGCTCAGTAATGCATGGGCTTATTACCCTAATTTGAAGATCAAAGAGGGCAAAAACCTTTAAAATTAAAAATATTTGTTTTTTTGACTTTTTTTAACATTCAAAATTTTCATGAACCATGATAATCTTTCAGATTAAACAACTACTCATAATAATTCATTGTCGTTCACAAGAAGGACATGTCACATCCATCCCTAAAACTAGCCAATATACGGCTGATTCCCAATAAAAGTGTTTTTGAATATTCTACTGTGTTGTAGGAAAGCATAACATTTAACTCCTTGTCCCAGCATTCTTTGGTTGAAAATCACTTTAAGTCAACATCATTAGTTCCGTTGCACATTGTAATATGTCACATCCCACTTTTTTATACAAACATTGAATATCAACTTCTATTTATTCCTGGCCACTGCATTATTGTCCCTATTAATTACTATACCAGAGCGTAAACCATTGAATTATCAGGAAAGCCATACTTGAAGTATTTTCAGTGTGAAGTAAACTATAGTAGTTTAATCCCATTTTGGTCACAAATTACACCTTGAATTTGCCATATATCTGTGAAACTGATTCAACAAATATTTATTCACATGTCCAAGAGGAAGGCTGGGCCATACTTTCTGTTGGCCAATGTCCATTGTCATTATATGGACAAGTTCCAGGGACATTATTCAATTGTAATTTTGACATTCATTTTTCACCAAAATTACCCAAAATTAAACAAGTAACTTGAATTTATTTGAGAGGGGTGAACAGTTAAGCTAGCCAGAGGAATTTTGATGAAAAACCTGTAGGCCTGGCAAGAAGAAAAACGAGTAGGGAAACAAACTTTTACTCACTTTGAACAAAATTAAACCCTAAGTTGAAAAAAAGTGGCGCCGATGTGAAACAGGCCTTATGCCATTACATGCCACAGCTAGTACCAGCTGGGATGGGACTATTTCTTGACCTCTAGTTAAACTAGGTTATAAATGTTAAACTTAAAGTCCCACCACCATGAAATATGATTTTAGATATCAAATTAGAAAGCTGGTTGACCGTAGGAAAGAATAGAATAAAAGTTTCGATTTTGATCTGTCTTATAAGGTTGGGGCTTTATTATTAAAATGTCAAGATTTTTGTTATGTATTTTCATGTATTTTCAATACACCCAAAAAGCGCCAATTTGGCCTTATATAAATGCTGACGCATTTAGGTATCACGATCACGGATCACAGTGCAAAAAAAATGTAAACACCAACGAGCTTGAAGAAGCGCGTCGGATGGGTTACTGTGAAAAACAAATTTAATAGTTGTCGGAACGCTTGGTAGAACGCCGGCATCTGTATGTAATAACCTTTATTTGCATTGTAAGAAGAGAATGAAGATGAGAAAGTTGTGCCGGACGTGCGATGGGATTCATATTGTGAAAACACTAGACTTTGACTTACAAAGACAAGGCCAAGTGGGCTGTGTGGAACCGCGGCCGATCATGGACTAGCTGCGTGGACGGCACCCATGCAAAACATGCAAAAGTATAGGGCGAAGATGATTTCAGCTGTATTATTTCTGCACCGGAATTGATTCTTTGTAATGGGTATGAAGTTTGTAACAAATGTGATGTCTGCTATCATATGAATATAGGTATTTGACGGGGGCAGTCAGGTGAACGAGTAGGGTGCAAAATAAGATTTTAAAGGGCAACCAGGTGGTTTTCCAAGGGGGGGGGCAATGTTCAATGTGTAAAATGGCATCAAGGCAATTACATGTTAGAATAAGCCAAGAAGGCAAAATTTAGGGAGCAAGGCAAATGGTAGGGGCACGAAGCGCAATGCCTTCGGTTGCCTTCAGTTATTTGGCGCCCGGAACTGTCAGTTGCTGCACATCGTTATTTCACTCTGCTGCATGGCTTAGCAA
>JAMKCH010006681.1:0-73313 GCA_023653785.1 Ophioderma brevispina | reverse complement strand
CGCTAATAGCCTTCGCACCCAGAGCCCCAGAATTTAACACCGGAAAGTGGTTTTTCAACATTTTGGTATCAAAGAAAGCTACTATTTTTCTCATTTACCCTGTGAAATCTTAGAGCCAAAGGAGATTTGGTTTGGAAGTTATGAGCGAAATGTTCCCCATGTTGGTCGACAATGTGACCACTACAAAATCAACATTTTTGCTCTCGCATTCAAACGGGTTAGAATATCGGCGCGAAACTTTACAGATGGGATTTGGAGTGAAGGACCATCTATCAAGATAAAAACTTCATATCCTTAAAATCGGGGGCATCCCCCTTTAAAGTTCCTGTCTTTTAAAGTCATTTGGTCCCCACATTAACCATGTAGGGTAAATGAAATGTCATATCCCTAACCATTAAGAATGCAATTGTCATATTTAGCAATCTTCATGAAGCACAACTGATCGAATTAGTCCATTAAGTTTTTTCTCAGGGATCGTTTTGGTTGTATTGGGAAATCTTTTCCAGAAAATGGAGGTATGTACCAATTATAGATTATTCACAATGCCCTTGAGGTTTCTATTTCCTTTATGGAGAAGTTGTAACCGTATGTCCCAAAACCTGATGTTGACCAGGAAACTACAGTTACCACTCGTTTATATGGGCCATCCTCGTAAATGGGCGATTTTTCTTACAAAACGAGGGGGTTTTGCTCAGTTATAAACCAAGGGAGGGCTAGAAATTTTTGAGCCAATAGCATGTGGATAAGTCCACAAATTCAAGATAAGTTCACTTAATTTACATAAGCTCATTACAGCCTACGTTTTTTTACAGATTACTAATTAAAAAATGAACAAAAATCTATTGTTCTGGTCATTAAAGCAGCAAGCAACCATCAATCCCTTGTGATTCTCGACTTTTCCTTCCCACTTTTTAAGTTCAACAAGAGATTTTTGAGCACCCCAATATTGTCTCATAATATAATTTCATGTCATAAAGACTAGACACTCATATATTTCTTATAGTACCTTGGAACTGTATTTGTGAAATTTCATATACAATCTTGCAACCAAGGTTTTCTAATCAACAATTGCTTGAGTATTCCAAAGTCCTTTTTTTAAAATTGTTCTGGATAATTCTAGGGGGGAAAGGTTTTATACTGGTTTATACAGGGGGAAAAATATCAAAGGGCAAAATTATTTAAAGGATACCATCACGTGCAGTACCGTCCAAGGTTACAGAAAGGTATAGTTTGTCCTACCTGAGTGTTATATACAGATTCCAAGGTAAAATGGGTTCAGGTCACACTGGGGGTAAAAGTTCAGATTCCTCTGGTTTGGTTCTAAAATGGTTCCAATTTTTTCGTCTTACTGTACAGACGCTGAAACTATAAAGGCCCGCGTTGTTCAATTGACGTTTTGATATAATTAAGATAGCAAATATGGCCCGTGGGTCCACAGGGTCTATGGGAGACCACTAGTTATATCTCTAAAAGTCTCACTTTGAAAGGTGAAACACAGAATCTACATATTCATTTTCTTATTTAGTATGCTGACCTCATGACGATTTTAAAACCATTTTCAACAAAAGCGGACCATTCTATAAATAATGCCCTTGAACTTTCTTGAGCCTATGTACTAAAACAATAGGTCGTAATATGGAAACTAACTTTTTTAGAAACCTTATGAGCAGCCGAACAACTGGTATAAATTTTAAAACAATTTCAACACTTTATTGTTTACCTACCCCTGTACAAACGTTTCCCCCTTATAAACCCCAAGACACTTTTAGCAAATTGACAACCCGGATTTTCAGATCCCCATGAAATTCGCATTCGAAAAACAATTGTTTCAAAATTGTATATTAAAAACCAAAAAACCAAATATCATAACTGTTCCCCATGACTATTAACCTAACCTTATTTGGTATTTGGCCTACAGAAATTTAGCAAAAGAGAAAAAAGGAGATTCTGTTTTGCTTATACTCCATATAAACATAGGCGGCATTTTCATTTTGCTCCTACCAAAGTAGAAATTTCACACCTTTTGTACAAAGAAACATTCTCAGCTTAATCCTTTCGATGGGTGATTTTTTGATGGAAAGCCTTTTAACATCCTGGCAAAATCAGTAACTTTCGTTTTGTTAGGGACACTATCTGTTGAAATCTCTCGTTGAAGTTAAATGCAAGTTAAATTAGCTTGCAATGTGGGAAATATTATCCTGACCAAATAAAACACAATCTTTCTTAACTGAAATTAATTAATCCTCAGAGTGAATGACCGGGTCGCCAAAAGATCAAACCATTGATTTACAAACTCAAATAACAAGGATTTAGCCATAGTAATCAATGGAAGTGTTTTTACTGAAAGGTAAAACCTTTTCAATTCAACATATAGGAAAGTTCACAGTATAAATACAACACAGTATGCGTACATTCACAAGCGCTTGCCGGTGACACGCATTACGCAAAATGGTAAAACTATCATTTAATGCTGCACCCAATACCTGCGTATGATGGGCTAATTAAAGTTGAACGCATATCAGGGTCATCATCTTTGGAAAGCTCGATTTTCAAAAGGTGTATATCTGGGAGCAGACATCCAGAGTTGACAAAATCCTTGTTTTAGCACATGTGCGCACTCGACGCGCACACAGTCTCATACGATGTGTAGTGAACTTAAAAACGCAATTTGCGCAGTTTTTTTACCCGCGATTTGGGTGTTTTCACCGCAATATGACATGGGTCTGCTTCCACCTATACTGAAATGTAGTGATTTGCCTAAAAAGCAATATCAAATTACTGTCTTAGACACCTGTGTAAAACAACTAACCCTAAACAAATCTCAATATTAGCACTACTGGTCACACATGAAGAGAAAACGCTAAGTACTTTTCACAGCTTTGACACAGTATTAAGTGACCTTGTACATGCATGCATGGTGCTATAATCATACGTACAAAGACGTACATTTTAAAGGTGCAACGAGAGATTTTGAGGCACCCGAATATTGTATCAAATAGTAATTTCATATAGATTAGACACTCAATAGATGTCTTACTTTGTATTTGGCTACAGAAATGTCGTAAAAGAGAGATAAAAGGTGATTTGGATTTGTTTATTTCAATATAAAACATGGGCTGAATTTCGTATTTGCTCCAATACGAAATTAAAAATTTCATATTTTTTGTACCAAATAAACATTTCTCAGCTTAATCCTTTCAGATGGGGTTATTCTTGATGGGAAGCTTTACATCAGGGCAATTATCAGTACTTTCATTTTTTTGGGACACCTGATATGCAAAATCTCTTGTTGCATCTTTAAAGAGTGCATTCAGGAGAGCATCCCCCTGGCTTGAAAAGCAGAGGGGGATATTGCGAGGGTGCGAATGTCCGTATGTATGTGTATGTATGTGTATGTATGTGTATGTATGTGTGTGTTCCAGTTTGGTTAGGTTTTGGTTAGGTTTTCGTTTTTCGCGTCTCCTTCGAAAAGTTTAAGTCCAATTTAAACCATTATCATGCTTTGATGTGTCCGATACGCGATAATATCGGATCCTACGCATGATAATGATAAAATTGGATGATTTGCACCCAATATTTATTGGTCTCACTATGAGTTTTAAAATATTGGGCTCGACTGCGTCTCGCCCAATATTTTTGCAACTCATAGCTCGACCAATAAATTTGGGCTGAATCAATCCAATTTTATTACAGACTTGGGGTTAAGGTGCAATAGGGGTTCCTTCATGTGTGGATGATGTCAAAGGTCATGGACCAAGGTCAAAGGTCATCTGAGGTCATGTTCCAGACTGCCATCTTGCTAGAGGGATGACGCAAGTTTACTTGCTGTATTTTTAAAGTCATGTTCAGTAAAATGAGGGAAATTATTATCAGACTTGTGTGTACATAATGCTACAAGTGCTTAGTATTTACAGAGGAACAAGAACTCATCTTGGAATGGGTATGTACATGTACATAGTAAGACTGCACAAGGCAAGTTGTTGTGCAGTAGTGTGCCCAGTCTGAAAATAGCTCTTTCCTCATTGCTAATTAGTCTTTAGACTGCATTAAAGTCCATTATATAGCCACAAGAAAACATACTGACCATTATAATTGAGATGTTATTGATCCGTTTATTTTTTTTTTTTTTTTTTTTCCTTCTACATCCCGTTTCTATCATCCCTACAAAGTCCTGGCAATTTGCGTGGTCGAATCTAAACAAATAAGTTAAGTAAACAAAATGCTACACTATATAAGACAACTCGCACGACGACGAAAGCAAAATGAGGGGCGTCCCGCCCTCATAAAGAGAGATAAAAGGTGATTTGTATTTGTTTATTTCAATATAAAACATGGGCTGAATTTCGTATTTGCTCCAATACGAAATTAAAAATTTCATATTTTTTGTACCAAAGAAACATTTCTCAGCTTAATCCTTTCAGATGGGGTTATTCTTGATGGGAAGCTTTACATCAGAGCAATTATCAGTACTTTCATTTTTTTAGGGACACCTGATATGCGAAATCTCTTGTTGCATCTTTAAAGAGTGCATTCAGGAGAGCATCCCCCTGGCTTGAAAAGCAGAGGGGGATATTGCGAGGGTGCAAATGTCCGTATGTATGTGTATGTATGTGTATGTATGTGTGTGTTCCAGTTTGGTTAGGTTTTGGTTAGGTTTTCGTTTTTCGCGTCTCCTTCGAAAAGTTTAAGTCCAATTTAAACCAGACTTGGGGTTAAGGGCCTCAGGGAAGAACAGAGGCTATTTGTATTGGCTCTGACTGAGTGCCCCAGGTTAAAGAAGAAATAAACAACAAACAACAACATAAGGTGCAATAGGGGTTCCTTCATGTGTGGATGATGTCAAAGGTCATGGACCAAGGTCAAAGGTCATCTGAGGTCATGTTCCAGACTGCCATCTTGCTAGAGGGATGACGCAAGTTAACTTGCTGTATTTTTAAAGCCATGTTCAGTAAAATGAGGGAAATTATTATCAGACTTGTGTGTACATAATGCTACAAGTGCTTAGTATTTACAGAGGAACAAGAACTCATCTTGGAATGGGTATGTACATGTACATAGTAAGACTGCACAAGGCAAGTTGTTGTGCAGTAGTGTGCCCAGTCTGAAAATAGCTCTTTCCTCATTGCTAATTAGTCTTTAGACTGCATTAAAGTCCATTATATAGCCACAAGAAAACATACTGACCATTATAATTGAGATGTTATTGATCCGTTTAAATTCAATACATGCAGATGTGGTTTGAGCAGTTTGGTTTTAGTGAAATGTTTGGTGATGTCGCAATATCAGGACTGACAGTGCATTGAAAGCAGAAATGTTACTTATTTTTCTCTTGCAATATCTCAGCTTAGGGTCAAATTGGTGGACCATGGCTGCTTAGTTGGCAGTGGACCTGTATTGGCCAGTCTTTTGATCTAGAGGTGCCCGCCTGATTTCATCAAGTAATTTGATTTTTTTTTTAAATTTATTTTTGTCTTATTTAGCCTGGGTAGCTCAGTGTTTAGACACTGCTTTCCAATGATACCCAAGATTCCAGGATGACTTGGGATAGGCATGGGTATAATTACATCCTGCAATTTTAAAACTGGCAGTGATGTACACAAGAGTGATTCTCCATGTACATATAGCACTGGCAACTTAATGTCTCCTCCAAAGGATGGGATGTTCTCACGGTTCATTTGCCCAAGTCCAATTGAACCATGGAGGAGCATAATACTAGTTTTAATAAATATTTTTGAATCATGGCAATTAGCCCTGCTGAGACTTGAACCGGGAACCTCCTGGCCAAAGGTGAATATCCCACAATTGTCCGAGTTTCATAGAAAAGGCCATCGCCAACATACCCAGGGCTAGAAAATCTCGCAAAGACTCCCCAAAGGAATCCTCTAGAATCCAGTTAGAATCTTGTGAACTGTTAAAAGTTTCACACGAACTGATCCAAAGACTTGCCAACTACAAATAGACTCTCGTAGCTGTCTTCGAAATTCGCCGAATAGGTTGTTATGTAATAAGATCATTAAGATAACGATTTTGCATTTTTGTCATGCACTACTGAAATCAAAGCATGCTTTTTCTGTGGGGATGATTATGATAGCAGGCAAAGTCAAAACATATTTTGGGGTGTCTTTCATAACATTATTGTTCTTGCGTTAAACCTTCGAAATGTTCTCGGTAGGTGTTCTCCAACCGATCAAGTGTAAATTGTGAGAAATTTGTATCCTCAAAAAATCTCCTCCAGTCCCTTTAAATGTACTTTCATGGATTTCATCATGTTGCACACTGGTTCATCAGAAAAATGAACAGTGATGCATGCATCCACATAAATTTACCACACGACACGACGCTTTCGGTGCAGTGCTGTTAATTTCCCGCAAACCACCATGTAATGTAATTAAATCCTTTTCAACACCGACGAGCTAGACATGATCAATGTTTTAGAAACTTAGTCCAGGTGACAAAACACCAAACAAGTGAAGAAAAGTGAAGAAGGCACTCTTTCCTTTCAATTTCACATTCAAGAGAATAATACTCAAAGGTCGGCACTGTGAGATCGTCAATCTCATCCCTTTGGCTCACCCCCATCAGAACTTTGAAGTTTTTGTATACTGAAAGTCTTTCACAATTGACAATTAGTGTGTTTTATGCTATAATAAAAAATTGGCATGTACTTTGTTTGGTTATACCACTTAAGTTCCTGTTTACTAGCTTACACACAATAAGAGGCAGATACATGCATGTCTTTGGAAAGGTAGGGTCCATGAGGCAAAGGCACCATTGGCCCAGGCTTTCAAAATCAACAGATTAAAATAAATCTTGTTATAAAAAAGTGTAGTCCAGTTGAAATGCAGCTTCACGCACGAGCACCCTCAACCCTAACCATCATTCTTCTGAAATGTTTCAGGAATCAAACAAGTTTCATAGTGACGATCATAGTACTTTACTACATAATGAGTTATTAAGGTCCTAAACACAGAATGCTGGCATAATTCAGCTGACAGTGTACATTCTAGGTGAACAAAAGACAAATGGACTATCCTCCCTGGTTAGGTTTATTTTTAAGTCTTTCAGTGCTAAAAATAATCACAGTCTTGACGTTCAAGAAAAATAATGCACCAGTCAATTAACTCTAATAGCCCTTCCACACAGACAGAGGAAATAATACCAACTCTTTGCCAGTGATACTATAAACTGTAGCATGAGCCTATACTACAGTCATTTTAAAATTTGAAAACAATCTGTATGTTTACTTTATGTGAAAATCGCAACACTGACATGCCTTATTTTATTGACAGCTAAGTGATGCCAATTATATACTACTGTTGGTCCATCTATTGTAAACCTGGCTGCTTTTTGGGAAATTATTGCTTTTTGTTTTCCATTTAGACGTGTTTAAAGATATTGTCTGACAGGTTCCAGGTGATTAATATCTCAACTGTGTAACAGTCATAGCCTCAATAAGCCATGTTCACACGATTACAAATCTCCAAGGGTTTGAAACTCTGGAGGTGAAAATTTAATCCAGTTATTTTACTTCACTCCAAAACTCTGAAATCATCTCCCCGACCATTCTCCTCCGTTTTCATATCGGAGTGTAGACCGGAAGTCCAAACATACTGGAAGCCATGACTTTCCTGCGTATTGCAAACACAGGAATTTGTCAAAAAGTTTGACCTTGCGAAGTCACCTCCCCTCACTATCCCCTGAAGCTGTCCACATGGCACGACACTCCAAAACACTCCGGAGTGTTATCGGAGGTTGAGCTTCACCCCAAGTTTTTTAGGGGGATAAAACTCCGGAGTGTAAACCCCGAATGCGTCCACACGGTCAAAAATCTGATCGACACTCCAGGGTTTTGAAACTTCTGGATTTTCAGCCTCCGTGTGGACACAACTATAGGGGGAAGAACCAACAATTTAAGTAAATTTATTGATGGCAAAATTGGAATAATGTACATTCAAAACACAATAGCCATTTTCAGACGAGTCAACAAACCCTCCAAAGGGTTTGAAATCTTCGGGTTCCGAGGTGAAAATTAAGAGCAGTGTGAACCTTGAGTTTCCGAGTATCAATTTTGTGGTTTAACTTTTGGCAAATATTTGATTATTGTATGTAACACAGTATACATTCTAGAAAGAAAATTGACGATGACCCCGATGATGGCATCAGAATTAATGTAAAACTCTCTGTCATGTGGAGAAAAATACTAAAAAAACAAGAGTTTTGCCCCAAAATTTCAGACCGATAACAAAACAAATTTTGAATTTTCCACAATGATGTCTATGTATTTTTTAGAAACAAAGACAAAGTTGTCTAGGGACGGTTTTTTTCAACATTTTTTAAAAATAGAGCTTACTTTTCGAAATATAAGGGAAAATGTCAAAAAGTGTGGATTTTCCCTCTTTTCCCAAAATTTAGTATATATTGGAGAATATCTTTAGTTTAGAATCAAAAAATGAAAATGAGAAAACCTTCCCTGGAGCAACCAATTGCTATCCGTAGGAAAATTTAACTTACCTTTTCTTAACGGTATTTTTGGAGTTATCTGTCTGAAAATTTGCCACATTTTGCGAAAATTGCAACATTGAGAAAATCCATGTTTTAGGAAAAAAGTGACTTTTTCACGCCATTTCAAGCTGTCCTCTTTCTCAAATAACGTTATCTTGAACTTAACTTGAGTATGTTGTGCAAGTGATCAAATTACATCTTTATGCAGTATTGAATCAAACATATTTGTCTTAACTCCAGAAATTAGAATAAATTGAAATTTCATCTTGTCTAAATTAGCGCTTTGTTTACATTTTTCAAATATTATTTTTCGTTTTTTCCAATTATGCGCTCGCGCAAAAGTACATTAAGACAACGCGCATTCTTCATTACGCAAGCAAAATTCCCCCGCGCGACGCGATGAGTGCGCCTTTGCGCCTGACGGTGTTGAATTGTGCTTAATATATTCCCTCCCGCCGTTTAGACCAAGCGGTTTTTGTGCTTTCAATGGTCAATAGCTTGTTTTAAATCGGCAAAAATACAGCTCAAGATTTTCTGCAGTGCATAACCTTTGTTGGTAACTATGAACACAGTTTGATGTTTAAAATGGTGGCAAAAATCAGAAATTCGTGTCAAAACAAAGCAGCAGGGTTGACACTACCCTAAATTAAATCCATTATTTGTACTTCATCACTCCAACATGTGTCCCCATGATAGCTGAAATTAAATCATCCCCTGACCATTCTCGGGATTCTCCACTTATCCTATGGGAGTGAAGACCAGAAGTCAACATACCGGAGCTGTGGCCTTTCGCGCGTGATATTCGAACTCGAATATGTTAACAAACATGACCTTACAACAGTTGCAAATTCGCCCTGCTCCTACTCCCCAAAGCCGTCCACAGGGCATGACACTCCAAAACACTCCAGAGTGTTATTGGAGTTTGTACTTCACCCCCATGTTTTGGGGTGATAAAACCCTGCTATACCCTTGATAACACTCCAGAGTGTTAAACTCTGATGAATGCGTCTATACGGTCAAAACCCCTGATCAATACTCCAGAGTTTCAGCTTCTGTGCATGTGGACAGGACTCATTGAAAATGAGTGAAAGTCAGGCCTGTAGCCAGGAATTTATTTGGGGGTGCAGATTTTCCAGAAGTGGACCTTTTGAGCTCAAAATGCGAGAACTAACGGGTGGGGTGCAGAGGCCCACCTTAGGTCCCCTGCTGGGGTCTAAGGGCAAAGCCTCTGGTGGGGGTCCAAGGTGCTTCGCCCCCTAAAGCTCTGCAATTTTTGACAATTTGAACCTTAATTTTATGGTATAAGACCATTAGTTTTCTGGAAAAAATGCCTCGGGCTGGCGTTGGAGACAAAAAAGCAGCAACTTCAGCATGATAAAGTGGACCTTTTTGCAGATTGCAGATTCCCCCCCCCCCAATGCTCCACCATTAATCAGTAATTTCAACTTTTCGTTGTGAAGTAGGGTTTATTGCTGTGATAAATTTGGCCGGAAGTGCCCAACAAAAGTGTAACAGTGGTCTGGTGCACCCTTAAGGCTACTAATGGTAATGTGCCCTAAGGTATTTGGGGTGCAATTATTTGTAATCTTGAAACTTGGGAAGCAGAATATTTCAATTAGGGACTGTGGGTGAAGTTGCAGAATGCACCTAGGTCAATATTCCACTAGCCTTGTTCAAGGCGCTCTAACCAACTTTCCTTCACCGGTTCAAACTCTGGTCTATAGTCATATTATATTTTAAATAAGTGGAGCATATCCTCCTCCTAAAAAAGGGCAAGATTCCCTATGAAACCCAATTTAGGTCTCCAATTCACTGGCATATGTTTTATGCTTCACACAGCGAGTTCAATAAGTTCAACTCAGGCAGAGCGCCTTGTATAGTCTGTCAGACTTTTTCTGCATTTGCAAAAATTTTATAGGGTTTGGTACCGGGAAGATTAAAACCACACAAAGCAAATGGATCAAAGCTGTCGCGCTGACTAGCAAACCACTGGCAACTGACCAAACAGGTGTTTTGTTGTTTTATGTCTAGACAATAGGACCCTGATCCCGCCAGTGTGGACACCAGACCACCAGCATGTACATTTTTTTTTTTTTTTATTTGATTATAGGGTATCCTCTGGGTGTAGCTAAAACACAATGTTCAAAATAAATGAGATAAATGTTTAATTAATGCAGTACCGTTTCAAAAAGCATTTTTGTCGGTTCTAGCAGACAGCCTTGATCAAGGCTAATATCCACATGCCAACCATAGAAGCGAGCCAATAGGGAGGCTAGTAGAGTTGCTTGGATCCGAGGCTGTTTGATTTGATGAGGTATCTGATGCCTAGAGTACATCATGCCCAGAGGTAAAAGTGCAGTGAGGTGTGATTGCACCAATATTCTCCTTTATGTTCCTGGGGTTGAGAATAGTAGAAATAATTGACCAATATACAAGGCTGGCTGTCGTTTTGGGTTTACATCCCAGAGAGTGGAGAATGATAGCACTGGGGTACTTAGGCTAGTTAATTTGATGTGCTTCAAGGCTGCTGAATTCAAATTTTGCCAATTATCTGGAGGAATAAGGTTAAATTTGATGCAGCTTATATTGCTCCACTATAGCAAATGTAGTGCCTCACTTCTCTATTCATCATGAGATATACTTCTAAGTATTTATTTGTTGGACAAATTTTGCTTTAGCAAATAGTGAATTGTTTCCTTGAAAATATTTGAGGTGAACTTAAGTTTGAGTAGAATTTAAACACATAAGTGCATGCCAGGCTTTTGGTTGGAATATATTGCATCTTTAAAAATCAAAAAATATATTTTAAAATCTAAACCTAAATATTATCTTCAAATTCAGATACGTTGAGAATTTTTTTTATAATGGTGCTAGCTGTTTATCTCTTAAATACACGCTGAAACATGAGGCAACTCAAGTTTCGGCCATTATTTTGACCACTATTTTGTACACAAAATCTGTGGCTTGTGCCATGGTCACAAATGCCCAAGATGTGAGGTTTGAATGATGACTGCAAATTATGTGGGAGTGCTTCTCTGGTTTGAACTGGATTGCATGAATGCTGAACCCACATACACAGCTTTAGTTATTACCCAGGGGTACCATAGGGTAGGGGAATTAAATTGATTAGTGCATAAAGCCAGCTATGTCACTTCACATGTTTGTACAGGTTTTGAATCTCCACAGTATTGGCCAATTGGAATGCAAATGATCATGACTGCTCTAAGCCACATACTGGTAGATCTCCAATTTCTTAAATAGTGACTGACTGACCATATGTATCGAATAGCATCTATTTAAAGGTGCAACGAGAGATTTCACATATCAGGTGTCCCTAAAAAAATTGAAAGTACTGATTTTTGCCCTGATGTAAAGCTTTCCATCAAATACATCCCTATTTAAAAGGGTTAAGCTGAGAAATGTTTCTTTGGTGCAAAAATTGTTTAATTTCTAATTTTGGAGCAAATATGAAATTCAGCCTATGTTTTACATTGAAATATAAGCAAATCAAAATCACTTTTTTTTTCTTTTAAGACATTTCTGCAGCACAATACAAGGTAAGAAATCTATTGGGTGTCTATTCTATATGGAATTACTATTATGACACAATATTTGGGTGCCTCAAAATTTCTTGTTGCACCTTTAAGGGTACATACATGTATGTATGCACCATCTAGTTCCTTTCCATGCAGGGTTGGCATGATTTAAATCAGTTGACCTTATGTGTTAAAGGAGAACAGTACTAAGAATCACTTTAAACAATATACGCTATAAAAATAATTATTGAACACATATCGAGTGGTTTCATGGAAAAACGGAATTATACTAACCATAAAAATGAATAAAAACATTTTGTCTGACCATGCGCTATTTGAATTTCGCGCTAGTGTATATGGGATATGTATACGTGTTATGCGATACGGACGGCACAGTAGTGTCATACACCTTCATGCGTGACGCTTTCATATTGTGTATTTACTATGGCATGTGTGACGGAAACGTGCCGACCGGATTGCATAACACGTTATATAATAGCGCGAATTTTAAATAACGCATGGTCAGATTAGATGGTTTTAATTCATTGTTATGGTTAATATAATTCTGTTTTTCGATGAAACTACTCGATATGTGGTCAATAATTATTTTACAGAGTATATTACAAGTATAATATTATTCGTTGCACTGGTTCTCCTTTAAGAAGGTCATAATTAGTGCAATATACATGTAATAGATGCCATGTCAGAGATTCCCATCAAATATGCTATTATGCCATGTCTTTGGTCAGTGGTTCTTGAAATGATTCTTCACTTCAGGTGACTGTCACATGAAGAACCATTTCAAAAGCCACTGACTCAACGAAAGGTAAAGTGAGAGTTATCGTAATGCATGGCAGCACAGATGTATCACACGGCAGCTATTGCACTTATGACCTTCTTGCACTCACATGACAATTATTATATATTCTATTACCTCTGCTGCCCATTATTGAAAATGCAGCGTTCTGATTGGTCAGTTTACTGCCCATTATTCTGCAATAATGGGTCGCGAATGCATTTTCAAATTATATCACGCTTTTTTCGGTAATAGAATAGAAATAAAGGGTTTGCAGTATTATTTATGGGCTCATAATGTATCCTCGGCCGGAAAAAAATAAAATAATAAAATAAAAAATTATTTATTTTTTCCGACCTCGGACACATTATTCGCCCATAAAGGATACTGCATCACCCTTTATTTCTTAAATATACCCCAAAACCAGGGGTGCGCTTTCTAATACACCAGTGAATGGAAGCTACTGAACTGTGCCGTGGGAATTGAGACCGTAATAGCTTGGTGATTTCCTCGGCGAGAGCTAGCTGTGTTACTGTAGCTGAATCAAATTGCATCTCAGTGACCGTGATTTTGTTTACGCCTCCTTGCTTACTGAGTAAATAATACTGAATTGCTATCTAGTCTATGTGGATTTCACAATATGAATGACTATATGGCATTCATTACTCAGCATGTGTAACTCTTATACAACTGTGACTCAACACACAGTGAATGTTGGACCTATTCTTTAAAAATAAGGCCAAAGAGCATGAAAGTGTGTGCATGTTTTTAATTTACAAGACAGTCATTATTTACTACAGTGAAAATGGGGCAATTTCTTTTTTTATGTACTTTTTAGGGACTGGCCGGTGTTTGTGCAGGGAGGGAATTTACAATTTTCTGACCAAAAAAATGTTACATATTTCTCTCATGTTTGATAAAAAATGTTGAATTCTCCTGATTTCTTAAGTTTGTTTTTTATCCCCCTGGCTTGAAAAGCAGTAGGGGGATTTTGCGATAGGGCGCATGTCCATATGTATGTGTTCCAGTTTGGTTATGTTTTCGTCTTTTGCGTCTTGTTCAAAAAGTTCAAGTCCAATTTAAACCATTATCATACTTTGAGGAGTCCGATACGCGATAATATCGGATCCTACGCATGATAATGATAAAATTGGATGATTTGCGCCCAATATTTATTGGTTTTTTTTTTTTTTTTTTTTCATGTCAGAGATTCCCATCAAATATGCTATTATGCCATGTCTTTGGTCAGTGGCTCTTGAAATGGTTCTTCACTTCAGGTGACTGTCACATGAAGAACCATTTCAAAAGCCACTGACTCAACGAAAGGTAAAGTGAGAGTTATCTTGATACATGGCAGCACAGATGTATCACACGGCAGCTATTGCACTTATGACCTTCTTGCACTCACATGACGATTATTATATAATATACCCCAAAACCAGGGGTGCGCTTTCTAATACACCAGTGAATGGAAGCTACTGAACTGTGCCGTGGGAATTGAGACCGTAATAGCTTGGTGATTTCCTCAGTGAGAGGGCTAGCTGTGTTACTGTAGCTGAATCAAATTGCATCTCAGTGACCGTGATTTTGTTTACGCCTCCTAGCTTACTGAGTAAATAATACTGAATTGCTATCTAGTCTATGTGGATTTCACAATATGAATGACTATATGGCATTCATTACTCAGCATGTGTAACTCTTACACAACTGTGACTCAACACACAGTGAATGTCGGACTTATTCTTCTTTAAAAATAAGGCCAAAGAGCATGAAAGTGTGTGCATGTTTTTAATTTACAATACAGTCATTATTTACTACAGTGAAAATGGGGCAATTTCTTTTTTTATTTACTTTTTAGGGACTGGTCGGTGTTTATGCAGGGAGGGAATTTACAATTTTCCGACCAAAAAATGTTACATATTTCTCTCATGTTTGATAAAAAATGTTGAATTCTCCTGATTTCTTAACACTTACAGTGCTCAAGTGATCGAGATCTCGATCAAAACATGTGGCAGGTATTATAAAATGCTGCCTTTGTGTACATAGGAGGTGTTAAGTTTGTTTTTTATCCCCCTGGCTTGAAAAGCAGTAGGGGGATTTTGCGATAGGGCGCATGTCCATATGTATGTGTTCCAGTTTGGTTATGTTTTCGTCTTTTGCATCTTGTTCAAAAAGTTCAAGTCCAATTTAAACCATTATCATACTTTGAGGAGTCCGATACGCGATAATATCGGATCCTACGCATGATAATGATAAAATTGGATGATTTGCGCCCAATATTTATTGGTCTCGCTATGAGTTTTAAAATATTGGGCTCGAATGCGTCTCGCCAATATTTTTGCAATTCAAAGCTTGACCAATAAATTTGGGCTGAATCAATCCAATTTTATTACAGACTTGGGCTTAAGGTGCATGTGGACCAAGGTCAAAGGTCATCTGAGGTCATGTTCCATACTGCCATCTTGCAAGGGGGATGACACAAGTTTACTTGCTGTATTTTTCAAATTGTGTGTCTCATTTTATTCCTGATTTGTGTGTGTGTGTGTCACCCCTCTTTTTCTGGGAAAAACTGCTTTCCCTTTACCATCCTTTGGCCCAAGAAGGAGGATTGTTTTGCAACTGATGAGCCAAAAAATGTTTTTCACTAGTCTATAATGGACAAGCCCAAAAGTTATCACCCTGAAGAGTAATTAAGTTGAATGGTTGAGCATAGAATTTTGCATACTGAGGTATTTGTATGCAGTATTTCTAACCTATTAACCCTATATAACACTGTTCTCATTTCTACCTGAGAAGAAGGGAATGGGTAAAGGGACAGAAGCTAAAGAAGATTGAACATCTTGAGTAGGATTTTGAACCAGGGCCCCCGCACCCCAGCCCCATGACCAGGAATGGCAAGTCATGCGGGTGTTGCTGGCCTGGCCAGCGATTCCATGCCCATAACATGTGTGTTCGTACGATGATGTCATCGCATCTTTTTGGACTAAGTTGCATTTTCTAGCCTCAGCTCAGCAAGTTTTAGTGAGTATTTGTCATGTTAGGGTTAAGACTTGGCAAATGTATATTAGAATCCATTCCCTCCCCCTTTAATTTTGATGTTCCAAAATTGCTTGACCCTCCTTCGGATATTCCTCCAAATGATTATTGCACAGCATGTAATTTTGACAAGTACCATCTTATTCAGTGGTATGGGTCGCCTGCAACACAAATGCACACTCATACATGACACACACATACATGACACTCACATACACACCGTGTTGCATACAGTGACAATAAAATAACACTTTCCATTAACTGCGCTGTATAACCTAAACTGTCAAGTGTATACTCCCCAAACAAAATCTAATGCATGTGACAGGTGCAAAGAATTACAGATTTCTTCGAAGTACCTTGTGCCTTCATTCCCACCTCACTTGAATTCTAAGCAATCAAATCCTACATCCTTGTTTCATACTAACTGGATTGAATGGGAATTTCCAACTTGTTTGAAAAATGTGAGAAATTTAAGGTGTGGCTTATGGGAAGGGTTAATTTCAGAAGGGAAAATGGTAGTGTGTATGGTTGCTGTTACACGACTCATCAACTTCCACTCTTTATGCAGATGGGGGTGTTGATTAGAAGTATGGGTTTTACTTTTAAATAGTTATTTAGCAGTGTACTCCTGTGCAAAAAAAAATCCCCAACTGATGCATGTAGTCTGTAAATTTAAAATATTCTACCTATATCCGGGACCTATATACCTATACCTGAGTAGTGTGTAACATGTATGACATCCGTACTATGATTTTGTGTCCCCTGCCTTAAGTCAGGAAGACACATAGGAATCACTTTGTCCACTATTGTCTGTTGATGTTGTTGTCTGTTGATGATGATTTTGTCGGTTGTGAAAAAGGATTGCTTGTAATATCCAAATACTTCATTGGATTTCACCAAACTGAGTGCTAGGTACAACATGGGATCCCTAATATATTGATGAGGAGGCCTTTACAGCATGAAATGAAAAAACTCATTCCAAGAATTGAGTAATATTTAAGAATAGTCAGGGTCCAATAATCTTATGTACGACTGCTTAGAAGATATAAAATTAGATTTTTGAGGTAGCTATTGTGAGTATGTTGGCAGTTTTTGAATCAGATCATCTAAAGCCTTTGCACAGTTTCATCTGCCTGTTTAAACTCATGAAATAATATCTACTCCATTCTAAGTTTTAAAGAGGCAACAAGAGATGTCACTTACAGGTTCTCTAAAAAAGCAAAAAATCTGATTTTTGGGCTTTATAAGCTTTCCATCCCATGTCCCCAATCTGAAAGGGATTAAGCTGAGAAATGTTTTCTTTGGTACAAAAGTTTTGTTAAATTTCTAATTTCGTATAGGAGTAAATACAAAATTCAGCTTATGTTTTTTATATTGAAATATAAGCAATTCAAAATTGCCTTTTTTCTCTTTACAGGCACTATCAGTTGATTTGCTACATCATACAATTGGAAAAAAAATCATCAAATCAGATTTTTTACATGTCTATAACTAGATACAGTACAGGTACCCTAACATCCCCTGCAATGATAAGACCAGAAGCAACCTAATAAGCACAAAATCGGATATTTTTCGTCATTAACTGTCCGAACGGACACTTACTACAACACTATTGAATAGAGAGTCTTTTTGAAGACGGCCGTTTTCTTCCCTTTTTCTGTCAATTATTCACTTGGAAAAAGTAACTTATGAGAATTAATACAGCCTTATCCGTCAATTTTATGCATTTCCTGCAAAATATTTTGACGCTTTCGGGTAAATCACTGCTAGTGTCTTTAAGACATTTCTGTAGCTAAGTTAGGTAAGAAATCTAGTGAGAGTAATCTATATGAAATTACTATTAGAGCATCAATATTTGGGTACCTCAAATTCTCTTGTTGCAACTTTTATACATCAAAAGGCAAAAATATGTGTGTCATAGATCATAATCTGCATTATCACAGGCTGCATGCAGAGGGTGTTTTGAATCAATCCCATGATGCATAGCAATGTGCCTATACCGTACTGTACTAAACACATGTCAGTACTTAGGGATAAAAAGTGTTCCAAAAGTTTAAGAACCACAAGACATTTCATAATCATGCAAAAAAATCACTAAGTACTAACGCTTAGTGGGATAAAATGAGTGTTAAAGTCAGGGGTTTTATGTGTTAAGAATAGGGTTTTTATGTGATCACATGACACTATTGAGGTGCAATTTCCCAAAACTGGTGCATTGTGGGATTGACTCAAAACACCCTCTGGGCTGCATGTTAGTGGACAGGACAATAAGAGAATCCCATTCTATTATTGGTGCTGGAAGTTCAAATATTAAATATCACTCTGTGTATCAAAGATCATTTGGTATCAATTTAAAATCCTTTATACTCCAATTTACAAACAAAGGACTTTAAAAATGACACTAGAGATATCATTGGTACTTGACTAGTCTGTCAAAGATGCCTTACAAAATTAGTCCATATACTGTGACAATTTCGCCAAAAGCTCATATCGAGGCATCTTTGTGTTAATCGGCATACTTCTGTGGGGTAATTTGAGGTAGAGTTGCAAAATAATAGCCTTTGCTTTTGTCCCAACCATGAAGAATTTTCTCACCTGTTTTTTAGAGTATGTTAAAAGGACAAAAGGTCCACTCATGTAGGACAAACCCTGGTTTAAACTCAGGTCTAAATTTTGACTCCCTTTCAGAATTTACCAGCAGGGTTCAAACAGCCTGATGTGGAACAATTGGTTTCTTATTGAAAATATAAACACTCCGGAGGAATGACAATGAATCTCACTGAACACTTAATTACAAGGACAATGCGGTAAATTATGATTCCTCAGATTTTACAGCATTTGTACATGTAAGCTTCTCATTTTTTAGATTTGCACAACAACACGTTGAAGCACTAGGTTTGTCAATTAAAGTCGGGCCGTGGCGACTCAATTAAGGTAGCATTAAATTGCAACAACTGTGTCAAATTCTGCTGAACATAAATGTCAAAATTATTTATAAACCATGTCCTGTGCGTTCGTGCCTCTACTGCATGTGTCTGTGTCACTATTATTTATCTTATTAGTGAGAAAAATGGGAAGATTCAAATGCAGATTGATAAGTCACTCCAATTCTGTATTTTGTAGATTTAAATTCTCACCTCAAAATGTGTAGATTTTGCACTGGGGATAGCTGATTTGAATTATCTTGGATACTTCTTATTCTTCAGGGGTGCACCATTGGGACATAGTTGTTGGGTTAAGCAGAATTATTTTCCCCACTGCCAAATGGAACACTTTTTTGGGTGTCAAAATTTTACTATTTTCAATGTTAAAGGCCGACTTTTTTTTTTTTTTTTTTTTTTCGAATTTGGCGCGATGCGTTTCATTGCATCTGGTCCGTCTTCCGGGAAAATGACGCGATGCGTTTCATTGCATCTGGGCCGTCTTCCGGGAAAATGACGCGATGCGTTTCGTTGCATCTGGGCCGTCTTCCGGGAAAATGACGCGATGCGTTTCGTTGCATCTGGGCCGTCTTCCGGGAAAATGACGCGATGCGTTTCATTGCATCTGGGCCGTCTTCCGGGAAAATGACGCGATGTGTTTCGTTGCATCTGGGCCGTTATTGACTTTACGCTACTAATTCCTGTGCCGGGAAAAACGGCCGAGATGCAATGAAACGCAAGCTTTGGCTCTCGTTGCTTCTGGGCCGTTAAAAATAAAAATAGATTGCCTTTCGTTGCATTTGGGCCGTCGGCCGGCAAAACGACCCGGTCCGGGTTAGGGGGTAGCATTAAATTGCAACAACTGTGTCAAATTCTGCTGAACATAAATGTCAAAATTATTTATAAACCATGTCCTGTGCGTTCGTGCCTCTACTGCATGTGTCTGTGTCACTATTATTTATCTTATTAGTGAGAAAAATGGGAAGATTCAAATGCAGATTGATAAGTCACTCCAATTCTCTATTTTGTAGATTTAAATTCTCACCTCAAAATGTGTAGATTTTGCACTGGGGATAGCTGATTTGAATTATCTTGGATACTTCTTATTCTTCAGGGGTGCACCATTGGGACATAGTTGTTGGGTTAAGCAGAATTATTTTCCCCACTGCCAAATGGAACACTTTTTTGGGTGTCAAAATTTTACTATTTTCAATGTTAAAGGCCGACTCAGAGATTTCCCGATGAGGGGGCACTCAACCCTTTCCCATGCATAAATCTTTGCCAATTTTTCACCACATATGGAGGAAAATCTGGAGAATGTGATCATTGCAAAATCATTTTGATCCGGTCAGAAATGGCTTAAGAGTTAGTTAAGAGGTAGTTGCTATGACAAAATTAACCTTGAAGTCTTCTTTTTGTCCCTGCACAAGTGTGAGCTGTATGCATGTATGGGGAGATGCACATGGTTAAAAGATAAAAATAAATTCATCAAGAGAAGTGAGAGAACTATGAATTTTCTACTCAGTCATGTGTATGAGTTTTCACTATAATATGTTGTGGACATTACTGCACTCCTACTGCAGTGGTCTTTGGTCATGTGAACCATAAACTTGGTTAAGCCTGGACATAAACCTCTTCACACACTCTAAACCATATTATTTTTGTAGCACTGACTGCACAATGGATATTCGTAGCTTAGGCGACAAAAATAAAAAAAAAAACCTGTTTTACGGGCCCGACCAACCTGATTTTTTCAGTTTTGAATTTTTTTTTTTTAGTTTTTCCAAAAATCATGTAAAATCAGCCTGTTTTTAGCCCAAATTTATCAATTTTGGCAAATATTTTTAAGAAAATTTGTTTGTAAAAATTTTAAATTTTTTCTCTTGATTTTTCAGATTTGGGGCTATTTTAGGCCAATTTTGAGCTCCAGAAAAGAAAAAAAAAATTTAAAAAGAAAAAATTTTTTCGTTGCCTTATAGTAAGGCAGGGCCTTGCTAAGTATGAAAATAAAAGGTCCACAAAAAATGGAGAGTCATTTTTTTTTTTTTTTTTTTTTCTGGAGAATGTGATCATTGCAAAATCATTTTGATCCGGTCAGAAATGGCTTAAGAGTTAGTTAAGAGGTAGTTGCTATATGACAAAATTAACCTTGAAGTCTTCTTTTTGTCCCTGCACAAGTGTGAGCTGTATGCATGTATGGGGAGATGCACATGGTTAAAAGATAAAAATAAATTCATCCAGAGAAGTGAGAGAACTACGAATTTTCTACTCAGTCATGTGTATGAGTTTTCACTATAATATGTTGTGGACATTACTGCACTCCTACTGCAGTGGTCTTTGGTCATGTGAACCATGAACTTGGTTAAGCCTGGACATAAACCTCTTCACACACTCTAAACCATATTATTTTTGTAGCACTGACTGCACAATGGTTATGCGTAGCTTAGGCGACAAAAATAAAAAACCCTGTGTTACGGGCCCGACCAACCTGATTTGTTCAGGTTTTGCAGAAGTTAGTGTTTTGGGAGTGTGGTGCCCAAAACATGTAAAATCAGCCGGGGGTTAGCCCAAATTTACAATGTTTGGCAAATATTTGAGAAAATTGGTAAAATTTTTCATTTGGTCGCTTGATTTTTCAGATGTGGGGTATTTAGGTCCAAGTTTGAAGCTCCAAATAGAAAAAAAAAATTTTAAAGAGAAAATTCGCCCGACCGACCGACCCTCCCTACCGAAGTCCGTCGCCCGTAAAACAGGGTTTTCTTTTTTCGTTGCCTTATAGTAAGGCAGGGCCTTGCCGGAATATGAACATAAAAAGGTCCATCAAAAAATGAGAGAGTCAGATAACTCTATAAATGGACCAGTGATGTGGTCTGACTGGGCAAGTCAAGTGCAGTGAACTTTGATATTAGAATGGAAGTGCCAATAATAGCTGTTTGTCATAATTGGCATATTGTTTTACAGGGAGGGTCGAAAGGAAGTGATTGAAATAGTGCTCTTCCCAATCCCTGCATTGGCCATAGATGTCAGGGTATGAGAACCAGACGCTGGTCATAAGCTCAAAGCTGTGTGTTTTTAACGCCCTTCAGTTCTTGTAAAATAGTTTTAAACTTAAGTCAGTAGCTTTTTGTGTGATGGCTTTCTCAATGATAGATTCTGAATCGGTTATTAACATTGTGAATCAGTAATTTTGAGATGGTTCCCTCTAATGCCCAGACCATTGTTTTTGGTGAAACCATCTCACCATGACTTAAGAGCATACTTGTCGCCCTGGAATGTATAGCATAATCATGTCTCCCTATACTTGTCTCCTATTACCGTAACCACCGGGTGTAGCCCACCTTCCGGTATAATTCCCACGCCAATTTTTTAAAGAAAATACAGCTATCTATACTCGGTTACAAGCCCAGATGGTAATTTGAGCATTCAGGAAACACTGCACAAACAAAATCACATTTCAAGAACTATTCGATAGAGGCCATCAAAGTAAGGCCCAGTGTATTGGGATGTCTTGTTTACTGAATTACTTATGAGGATGTGATGTGAAAATTGGAACTTTTATTTTTAATGTTTTAATATATGCCACATGCAAAAGTGTACATAACATAGTATCTGGTGAATAAATGCCTCTTGAATCATGATAAGGCAATTTTGTATCTGATAATTTTTGTTCCCAATTCTAGCCCTCATTGGGTATAAGCCCACCCCTATTTTGAAGTAACACTCCTCTTTTGGGTGAGCTTATTCTGCCCGATGCATACGGTACCCCCCTATCGAAAGCAGGCCATATTAGCTCTTGCCATATTCCACAGTATACACAATTTTCCATAGAGTCTGTAAAATACCGTCAACATGGGGGTCCTTAACGTTCCTACCAAAAAATTTTAAATATGAGTGCTCACAGAAGTGAATAGATTTTGCAAATATTGCTTCTACATACAAAAACCACAAGTTTGTTTCCCACAAAACTTGTGGTGAGTGTTTGCAAGGGCCAGGCTCTCACATCAAGTTAAGAACACAATCACATAGAAATCAATCAAGCACCTTTAAGCTAATTACAGATATTAAGAAGGTCTCTGTTTGATTGGTTACCTATTTGTTATATCATGCTTATATCATGTAATGAGCCAATCAGAGATATTGTAGAAAGTGGTAGACCTCAGGGTTTTAAGGTGCTACGAGAGATTTTTTTTTCTCATAACATTTGTCGCCAAAAAATATAAAATTCTGATTTTTGCACCATGTAAAGCTTTTTTGTAAAAAATGGTCCCCGTGTGAAGGATTAAGCTGAAAAATTTCTTTGGTACAAAATTGTGAAATTTCTATTTCATATAGGAGGCAATCGAAATTCGCCTGTTTATATTGAATTAGCAGATGAAAATCACCTTTTGTTTTCACTTTCAAGGCATTTCTGTAACCACAGACAATTTAGAAATCTATTGGGGTCTTAGCTATCTGAAGTCACACATATGACACAATAATGGGGGTCCCAAAATCACTCGTTGCACCTTTAAGGAATCCCATTCAAAATGATGACTTTATTTCAAAGCGACTAACTTGCTGCAACCTGGGGGCTTATTAGGATTACTACAGTGTATATTACACAGCTTGATATTACCGATATTTTTCCTTTTACGGTCATGCCTTGCAAAAAGACATACTATTCATTTTCCATACAATCCAAACCCTGACCAAGATTTTACGGAATTATAATTGAGAGTGCAGTTAAAATTCAAATAACGCTTTTAGTTCAATGCCCCTGGGATCTATGACCTTTCATCACGGTTTCCCCTTCCCCAAATATTCCCCAAATTGTCATATTTTATTGGACCTTTGAATTCTGCATAAATCCCAGGTCTTCCTGGTACTCGGTATCCCGGTTTCAATTTTCATTTTTTGGTAAACAAACTCCACACAAAATGCTCCTACTCAAGTCCCCGCTTTGTTAAACTTTGAAACTTGCTAATATTGATCCTCTTGAATACTTTTTAGCTGCAATACTAACTTAGATACACAAGCCCCAGTAAAATGTGCATATTGTTTCCCAGTAGGTTACTCTCAGACAGTGGCAGCTATGACAATGGCCGATTTCATGCCTACATTGTGTGTTCATTTGATGACACAATCGCATCACATGGGAACTTTGTGCATTTTCTGGCCTCTGTGCTTGCAGGGTTTTACAGGGAGATTTTGAGAACATCAGGGCCATACGCAGGAATTTATTTTGTGGGGGGTGTTGTGGGACTTCAAAAAGTGGACCTTTTTCGAAAAAGGTAACATTTTTGGCGAAAGTAAACACACCCCCACCTAAATTAGGCCCTTTTTGAAATCACCAAGAAGTGGACTTTCTTGTAAAATTTCTCTAAATTTTGGATCTTTTTATCAAAAAATTGAGCAAAAAGTGGACCTTTTGCCCCCTTGTGCACCCCACCTGTAATTAGTGCTGATATTTAATCTTTTTGAAGTGAGAGTAAAAAATATGATTTTGGTAAGCCCATGGGGTATTTAAGTATAGTCGCCCAAAATGGATTATTTTCAGGGGCGGATCCATATTTTGAAATACGTCAAATTAACGGGGGGCTGAAAGGCTAAACTGGTCCAAACATGGGCTGATTTTGCAAGATTTTGCCGAATTACGGGGAGGCGCGTGCCCCCTCCATAGATCCGCGCCTGATTTTCACTCAAACATCCAAACCATTTTTGTGTCGCCTGAACATGTTCATGGGGGCACATACTAGTCCAATTTTCTGTATGTCCGTCCGTCTGTCCATCCGTAGGGCCGTTTACCCTTTTGAAAATGCCCTGCTTCTAAAATGGCTATCCCGATTACTTCAAACGTGGTAGATGATAGAGTGAGTGTGCCACAATACATGGCATAGGATTTGCTGTATTATTTGCATATTCATGAATATTCCATGAGCTTATTTGCATATTTTTTTTCAGACATTTCGGTTAACCTTTTTTGAATTCTTACTGACTAAACCTATCCCCTATTTACTTTCATAATCTTTTTTGGGGATTCCAGTTGGTGAAATACGTATCCAAAACATCATAATGAAAAATTGGATGATTTTTAACGCCCAATATCATTGGTCTCGCCAGATTTTTTAAAATATTAAAATTAATTTGTGGCTTAATCGATCCAATTTTAATTCAACTGGTAGGGTGATAGAGTGAGGTTCCACAATATCATGTTTTGCTTTTGAACGCATTATTTTGCATATTCTGAATTTTAATTAGCTTTTTGCATTTTTTTTCCGACATTTGGTTAACCTTTTTTGAAATCTCTGCTGCTAATCTAAAGATTGGGCTCGACTGCATCTCGGCCCATATTTTTGCAACTCCTAGCTCGACCAATAATTGGCTTAATCATCAATTTTATTACAACTTGGTAGGTTGCTGAGTGAGGTGCTACGAATATCTGTTAGCTTTTGGGCTGCATTATTTGCATATTCATGCATTTTCATTAGCTTATTTGCATATTGTTCAGACAATTAAGTTACCCTTTATATGCTCTGCCTAGCTAAACGCTATGCCCGATTTACTTAAACCTGGTAGTAAGGTGTTTAGCTTTTGGCTGCTTTAATTGTATATTCATGAATTTTAAATAGCTGTTTTGCATATTGTTCAGACAATTAAGTTCACGGTTAAAATGCTCTGCTAGCTAAACGTCTATGCCCAATTTACTTCAATCTTGATGGGGTGATGGAGTGAGGTACACAATATCGTGTAGCTTTGCTGCAATTATTTGGCATAGGCCTATATCATGAATTTTAATAGCTTATTTCATATTTTTCAGACAATTGTTAACCTTAAAATGCCTCCTAGATAAATGCTATACATTATTTACTTCATACTTGGTCAGTTGTGTTTTTTATCTTTTTGAAATGCCCTTCCACCTCCAAAACAAGTAACACTTTTCTCCAGTGCATTTGTTCTCTGTCTAATCATCAAACTTCATATAGCAAGTGATCGCGCAACCAGGGTCCCCCCGACACTTGTGGTTCGAAACGCCTGTTCTTTTAGCCCTAAATTTCCACAGGGTAGATGAAGAAAATAGTAGCTTTTTACGCTCCAGACCTCAAAAAGGACCCCGTAAATCTGGGGTTTGGGGCTATTAGCAGGGGTGATTCCCTCCAGGGTTTTTCCTGATTTCAGGATTTTTTATTTTCAAAATTTCCGCAACTTTATTTATTTCAGCCCAATTCTAAGCATAAAGTACATTTTACGCTGTTTTTCCAGGATTTTTTTACCGAATTCAGGATTTCCACAAAAATCAATCACACCCGTCTTAGTGATCGGGCTATTATGTGATCAGCCCACGCAAATGTAGCACATCGCACTATTGCACTACAACCTGGCCTCGAGTGACAATATGATTTTCCCCTCCAAATTTTATATATAGGGTTTTATACAGATCTCAATGGAAATAGGGCATAATAACATGGCAAGAATCTAACCTTGAAGTCTTCTTTTTGTCCCTGCACAAGTGTGAGCTGTATGCATGTATGGGGAGATGCACATGGTTAAAAGATAAAAATAAATTCATCAAGAGAAGTGAGAGAACTATGAATTTTCTACTCAGTCATGTGTATGAGTTTTCACTATAATATGTTGTGGACATTACTGCACTCCTACTGCAGTGGTCTTTGGTCATGTGAACCATAAACTTGGTTAAGCCTGGACATAAACCTCTTCACACACTCTAAACCATATTATTTTTGTAGCACTGACTGCACAATGGATATTCGTAGCTTAGGCGACAAAAATAAAAAAAAAAACCTGTTTTACGGGCCCGACCAACCCTGATTTTTTCAGTTTTGAATTTTTTTTTTTTAGTTTTTCCAAAAATCATGTAAAATCAGCCTGTTTTTAGCCCAAATTTATCAATTTTGGCAAATATTTTTAAGAAAATTTGTTTGTAAAAATTTTAAATTTTTTCTCTTGATTTTTCAGATTTGGGGCTATTTTAGGCCAATTTTGAGCTCCAGAAAAGAAAAAAAAATTTAAAAAGAAAAAATTTTTTCGTTGCCTTATAGTAAGGCAGGGCCTTGCTAAGTATGAAAATAAAAGGTCCACAAAAAATGGAGAGTCATTTTTTTTTTTTTTTTTTTTTCTGGAGAATGTGATCATTGCAAAATCATTTTGATCCGGTCAGAAATGGCTTAAGAGTTAGTTAAGAGGTAGTTGCTATATGACAAAATTAACCTTGAAGTCTTCTTTTTGTCCCTGCACAAGTGTGAGCTGTATGCATGTATGGGGAGATGCACATGGTTAAAAGATAAAAATAAATTCATCCAGAGAAGTGAGAGAACTACGAATTTTCTACTCAGTCATGTGTATGAGTTTTCACTATAATATGTTGTGGACATTACTGCACTCCTACTGCAGTGGTCTTTGGTCATGTGAACCATGAACTTGGTTAAGCCTGGACATAAACCTCTTCACACACTCTAAACCATATTATTTTTGTAGCACTGACTGCACAATGGATATTCGTAGCTTAGGCGACAAAAATAAAAAACCCTGTTTTACGGGCCCGACCAACCCTGATTTTTCAGTTTTGCAGAATTTTTTTTTTTAGTTTTTCCAAAAATCATGTAAAATCAGCCTGTTTTTAGCCCAAATTTATCAATTTTGGCAAATATTTTTAAGAAAATTTGTAAAAATTTTTCATTTTTTCTCTTGATTTTTCAGATTTGGGGCTATTTTAGGCCAATTTTGAGCTCCAGAAAAGAAAAAAAAAATTTTAAAAGAAGAAAATTCGCCCGACCGACCGACCCGCCCTACTCGAAAGGTCCGCTCGCCCGTAAAACAGGGTTTTCTTTTTTCGTTGCCTTATAGTAAGGCAGGGCCTTGCTAAGTATGAAAATAAAAGGTCCACAAAAAATGGAGAGTCAGATAACTCTATAAATGGACCAGTGATGTGGTCTGACTGGGCAAGGCAAGTGCAGTGAACTTTGATATTAGAAATGGAAGTGCCAATAATAGCTTGTTGTATAATTGGGCATATTGTTTTACAGGGGAGGGTCGAAAAGCGAAGTGATTGAAATATGTGCTCTTCCCAATACCTGCATTGGCCATAGATGTCAGGGTATGAGAACCAGACGCTGGTCATAAGCTCAAAGCTGTGTTTTTAACCCCTTCAGTTCTTGTAAAATAGGTTTTAACACTTAAGTCAGTAGCTTTTGTGATGGCTTCTCAAGTGATAGATTCTGAATAGGTTATAACATGGGAATCAGTAAATTTTGAGATGGTTCCCCTAATGACCAGACCAGTGTTTTGGTGAAACCATCTCAACCACTGACTTAAGACTATACTCTGTCCACCTGGAAGTATAGCATAATCAATGTCTCCTATACGTGTCTCCTAATTACCGTAACCACTCGGGTGTAAGCCCACCTTCAGGTATAATCCCACGCCAATTTTTAAAGAAAATACAGCTAGCATATACTCGGGTACAAGCCCAGATGGTAATTTGAGCATTCAGGAAACACTGCACAAACAAAATCACATTTCAAAACTTGGAACTATTCTATAGAGCCATCAAAGTAAGGCCCAATGTATTGGGATGGCTTGTTGACTAGAATTACTTTGAGGAATGTGATGTGAAAATTGAACTTTAATTTTTAATGTTTTAATATATGCCACAGCAAAAGTGTACATAACATAGTATCTGGTGAATAATATGCTCTTGAAATCATGATATTGCAATTTTGTATCTGATATTTGTTCCCAAGTTCTAGCCCCTCATTGGGTATAAGCCCACCCCTATTTTGAAGTAAAATCTTCCTCTTTGGGGGTGAGCTTATACCCGAGTGCATACGGTAACCCTAGCAAGGCAGGCCATATGAGCTCTTGCATATTCCACAGTATACCACAATTTCCATAGACTGTAAAATACCTCAACATGGGGGTCCTGTAACTTTCCTACCAAAAAAATTTAAATATGAGTGCTCACAGAAGTGAATAGGATGTTGCAATATTGCTTCTACCATAAAAAAAACCACAAGTTTGTTTCCCACAAAACTTGGTGGTGACTGCATGCAAGTGCCAGGCTCTCACATCAAGTAGAGAACACAATTCACATAAATCAATACAAGCACCTTTAAAGGCTATTACAGATATATATAGAAGGTCTATTTTGATTGGTTACCTAGTGGTTATATCATGCTATATCATGTAATGAGCCAATCAGAGATATTGTAAGAAAAGTGGTAGACCTCAGGGGTTTAAAGGTGCTACGAGAGATTTCTCATAACAGGTGTCCCTAAAAAATATAAAAATTCTGATTTTTGCACCAATGTAAAGCTTTTTGTAAAAAATGTCCCCGTGTGAAAGGATTAAGCTGAAAAATATTTCTTTGGTACAAAAATTGTGAAATTTCTAATTTCATATAGGAGCAAATACTAAATTCAGCCGGTTTTATATTGAAATTAAGCAGATGAAAAATCACCTTTTGTTTTCACTTTCAAGGCATTTCTGTAACCAAAGACAAGGTAAGAAATCTATTGGGGTCTTAGCTATATGAAATAACTACATATGACACAATATATGGGTGTCCCAAAATCACTCGTTGCACCTTTAAGGTAAGTGCCCATTCAAAACGATAGACTTATTCAAAGCGACTAACTTGCTGCAACCTGGGGCTTATTAGGATTACTACAGTGTATATTACACATGCTTGATATTACCATAGTTTCCTTTACGTAATGCATTGCAAAAAGACCATACTATTCAATTTTCCATAAAATCCAAACCATGGACCAAGATTTTACGGAATTATAATTGAGAGTGCAGTTAAAATTCAAATAACGCTTTTAGTTCAATGCCCTGGGATCTATGACTTTCACGGTTCCCCTTCCCCAAATATTCCCAAATTTCATATTTTATTGGACCTTTGAATTCTGCATAAATCCCAGGGTCTTCCTGGTACTCGGTATCCCGGTTTCAATTTTCATTTTATATGGTAAAACAAACTCAACTACAAAATGCTCCTACTCAAGTCCCGCTTTGTAAGACTTTGAAACTTGCTAATATTGATCCTCTTGAATACTTTTTAGCTGCAATACTATACTTAGATACACAAGCCCAGTAAAATGTGCATATTGTTTCCCAGTAGGTTACTCTCAGTGGCAGCTATGAAATGCGATTTCATGCCTACATTGTGTGTTCATTTGATGACACAATCGCATCACATGGGACTTTGTGCATTTCCTGGCCTTTGTGCTTGCAGGGTTTTACAGGGGAGATGTTTGAAATCATCAGGGCCATACGCAGGATTTATTTTGGGGGGTTGTGGGACTTCAAAAAAGTGGACCTTTTTCGAAAAAGTGAACATTTTTGGCGAAAGTAAACACAACCCCACCTAAATTGGCCCTTTTTGAACATCACCAAGAAGTGGATTTTCTTGTAAAAATTTCTCTAAATTTTGGATCTTTTTATAAAAAAATTGAGCAAAAAGTGGACCTTTTGCCCCTCTTGTGAACCCCACCTGTAAATTATTGTGCTGATATTTTAATCTTTTTTGAAGTGAGAGTTAAAAAATATGATTTTGTAAGTCCCATGGGGTACTATGTAATTATTAGTCGACCAAAATGGATTATTTTCAGGGGCGGATCCAGGATTTGAAATACGTCAAAATTAACGGGGGGCTGAAAGGCTAAACTTGTCCAAAATGGGCTGATTTTGCAAGATTTTGCAGAATTACGGGGAGGCGCGTGCCCCCTCCCTAGATCCGCGCCTGATTTTCACTCAAAACATCCAAAACATTTTTGTGTCGCCTGAACAAATGTTCATGGGGGCACATACTAGTCCAAATTTCTGTATGTCCGTCTGTATGTCCATCCGTATGGCTCGGTTAACCTTTTTAAAAATGCCCTGCAGGCTAAATGCTATCCCCGATTTACTTCAAACTTGGTAGGATGATAGAGTGAGTTGCCACAATATCATGCATAGGATTTGGCTGTATTATTTGCATATTCATGAATATTAATGAGCTTATTTGCATATTTTTCAGACATTTCGGTTAACCTTTTTTGAAATGCTCTACTGACTAAACGCTATCCCCGATTTACTTCATTATCATGTTTTGGGGAGTCCAAGTGTGTGAAAATATCGGATCCAAAACATGATAATGATAAAATTGGATGATTTACGCCCAATATCAATTGGTCTCGCCATGAGTTTTAAAATATTGGGCTCGATATATACAATATTTTTTGCAACTCATAGCTCGACCAATTAATTTGGGCTTAATCGATCCAATTTTATATCAAACTTGGTAGGGTGATAGAGTGAGGTTCCACAATATCATGTGTATGCTTTTGACTGCATTATTTGCATATTCATGAATTTTAATTAGCTTATTTGCATATTTTTCAGACATTTCGGTTAACCTTTTTTGAAATGCTCTGCTGGCTAAATGCTAAAATATTGGGCTCGACTGCATCTCGCCCAATATTTTTGCAACTCATAGCTCGACCAATAAATTTGTGCTGAATCAATCCAATTTTATTACAAACTTGGTAGGGTGCTAGAGTGAGGTGCTACAATATCATGTGTAGCTTTTGGCTGCATTATTTGCATATTCATGAATTTTCATTAGCTTATTTGCATATTGTTCAGACAATTAAGTTAACCTTTATAATGCTCTGCTAGCTAAACGCTATGCCCGATTTACTTAAACCTTGGTAGTAAGGTGTGTAACTTTTGGCTGCTTTATTTGTATATTCATGAATTTTAATTAGCTTATTTGCATATTTTTCAGACAATTAAGTTCACTGTTAAAATGCTCTGCTAGCTAAACGCTATGCCCAATTTACTTCAATCTTGATGGGGTGATGGAGTGAGGTGCCACAATATCATGTGTAGCTTTTGCCTGCATTATTTGCATAGGCCTATTCATGAATTTTAATTAGCTTATTTGCATATTTTTCAGACAATTCGGTTAACCTTTAAAATGCTCTCCTAGCTAAAATGCTATACATGATTTACTTCATACTTGGTCAGTTTGTGTTTGTTTTATAACCTTTTTGAAATGCACTTCCACCTACAAAACAAGTAACACTTTTCTCCAGTGCATTTGTTCTCTTTCTAATCATCAAACTTCATCATAAAGCAAGTGATCGCGCAACCAGGCGACACTTGTGGTTCGAGAACCGCCTTGTTCTTTTAGCCCTAGAATTCCACAGGGTAGATGAAGAAAATAGTAGCTTTCTACAGCTCCAGACACCAAAATATTGACCACAGTAAAATCTGGGGTTTGGGGCTATTAGCAGGGGTGTGATTCTTCAGGATTTTTCCTGATTTCAGGATTTTTTATTTTCAAAATTTCCGCAACTTTATTTAATTTCAGCCCAATTCTAAGCATTTAAAGTAAATTTTACGCTGTTTTTCCAGGATTTTTTACCGAATTCAGGATTTTCCACAAAACTCGATCACACCCGTATTAGTGATCGGGCTATTTGTGATCAGGCCATCACGCAAATGTATCACATCGCAGCTATTGCACATACAACCTGGCACTCGAGTGACAATATGATTTTCCTCACAAATTTAATATAGTTTTATACAGATCTCAATGGAAATAGGGCATAATAACATGGCAAGAATCTCACCATGAATTTCTCTGCTTTTTACAGGAATGAGAGCTCTATCTTGCATGCCTAGTCATGCTAGTTAACAGTGTACAAATACTACACGGTTAGAGGGAAATAGGGCACACTATTTTCCCTTGGTACTGCCTACGGGCCTATCACCCCGAACCCGAAGGGTGATAGGCCCGTAGCCAGTACCAAGGGAAAATAGTGTGCCCTATTTCCAGATATAAACCATTTAGTATTTGTTTTATTACACCTCACTGTGACTCTGGGGACGAGGTTGTAGGGAAACAGTTCAATCTATTTCCCTAGGGAAATAGATCGTGTAAGAGGAATCATCCAATGAAATAGCATGATTATGTTCATGAATATTCATGAGGTGTAATTCTGGATCAGGAATTTTATTGACAAAGTTGTGATTTTCTATATGAAGGAAATCGATTTCAGCTTAGCTAATTCACACAGTGATTAGTGATTGGACAAGCATATGTATATCTATTAGAAAATTCTGTTAGAGGGCGCCACCCTCAGCAAGTCTCTGAGTCAGTCTTTTAGTCTTATCGTATCATTTAAAATGGAAATATATCCCTAGCTAGGTAGCCACAAGAACACAAATAGGTTTAGGTGGCCATCCTGGGTGAGATATTATAATATTAACTTTTGTCTTCATCAATGAATTACATACATGTATTATAAAGAGCATGTAACAGCCTGGCCATTATTTTCCAGTGATTGTTGTCAGGGACTCCTTTGGTTCAGTTCAGTTCAGTCCAGTCCAGACATGAGCATGACCGTTGACGGTAATTACAGCCCAACCCATTGGAATTATATTTTTAATCCGCAGTGTTTTCAAAGACGGGTTGGGATGTGCTGTGCCACTAATAATGGGGGAACGGGTTGGCATAGCATATCTTCCCTCGCCTTTCACCAATGAGGTCCCGGGTTCGATCCCCGGTTGGGGCTAGTTCACGGTGGCTTTATATGAATTTGGTTTCTCGATCCATACTCGTTCCCGTAGGTTTTCTCCAGGTACTCCAGTTTCCTCCTGCTTCTAAAATCGAGCTTCTTGGCATAAATCTGTTCTGGAATTATGGTTTCTCTGATGTGCTGAGCGCCTTTCATGGCTGCCGCAAAGCACAGCGCCTTGAGCATGTTTACGTGGATATGTCGCGCATTAAAAATACACATTATTATTATTAATTTGATTGCATAAATACTAAATAATAAGAGCATAGACCTAATGGGAATCAGAAAGTGTTTGATATAGTGGATGAGGAGGATGGATGATGAAAATCAAGGTACCGATACTGATGATATATCCTTCTGATTTCCCAGGCTGATTTCAAGGATTGATAGCATCCACAATCTCTTTAGGTACCATTAGAATTTTGTCTGGTCACATCTTACTATAATTCAAGAAATCCATGTATGTTTGTCCCTCGATCACACCTTCAGTTTTTTGTCAACATTCACCAAATTTTCACCATGTATAGTTCTACATAGTGGACGTGTCCTAACAGAGAGATTTTCTCAAAATCGATAACGTTACCAAGGAAAAATTATTAAAAACAACAGAAACTGGTCAAATCCATCACTGACGCAACGTAGTAGCAACACAATTTTCAGCTAACCGATAGTAGTACTGTGTAGTAACAGCGTGTGGACTGTGTGCTGAGACAGTGTACAAGAGGCGCGTTGCTACAGGTGTGTGTACGCATATTTTGTTTACGGTTGTCGCTGCATGGCCCCTGCATGGCGGACCGGTCAAAGTTGCACAGGAGAGTTTGAGATTCAAAAATACGGACACTTTTAGTAGGTAAACGCTGTATTCTAATGGCTAGAGGGGCTTTCATGAATTATTCACTCCGAGTGTGGGTTAGGGTTAGGGTTAGTTTTAGCATTAGGGTTAGAGTTGGGGTTAGGATGTTCATGTCCTTCTAGCCATTGGAAAACAACACTTACCTTTTCAGTAAGTTTATTCTTCAACGTTCCTTGCCCGACAGAAATGTAAGGACACGGGGGAGTTACGATAAGGATTTGTGGGTGAGAGAGAGAGAGCGAGGAGAGAGATTAGAAGACGGTATGTTGGAGAAGGGCTTCAGGTGATGATGGGTTATAAGAAAAAAAGAGTAAAACAATTACATTAAGCCTTAAGAATCACTGGCGTGCCCAGGACCTTTTGGGGGGGGATGACTAATTTTCCCCTGAATCGGTGGCGTAGCTATAGGATTTTGGGGACGTGTAATGTACTACCAAAAACAAAAAAAATCCGGCTGGCTTCACTCGCCGGTTGACCCATTTTATTTTTGAAACAATACGTAACAGCTGGAACGACAAATATACGGATATGATAGAACTATACTGGAGTTTAAGGAGTTATGAAAACAAAAATTAGAATACGGAGTGCTGGACCACAGGGTAGTTGGGATTAAAAGAAAACAAGGGGGAAAATAAAACCTTTGAGAATTCGTGCTGTGAGTCCAAAATATACGAAGTTAAAAATGCGAACTGCAGAACATTCATCCTTCATTGATCACTTCTGTTTCAGTGATCGTTTCAGTTATCGCTTCCATTTCAGTGATCGCTCCCGTTCACTCAGCTAGTGGGAGCCTGCGCTTTGCGCGGGCCTCCCGCTAGTCTTCAAAATGTTCTGGCTTTATTTTTTTTCCAATAGATAATTTTTTCCAATTGATAATGCAAGCAACAAGAAAGTGCATTTTTTCCTTGCTGTAAGGTTTACGTATAATGCGCTTGGGCGGTAACATTTAAGTGTCCACCAGTGAGCCTGTTGAATCAAGATGGCTGTCGGTCCGCTAGCCTTTTATTTATTTATCTCTTTGGTTTGTGTAGAGTCATTTGCACAGTAGTTTGTGGACCATTGTAATATGTAAAATTACCCCTCTTATTAAAATTGTTCACTGGCCGATTTGATTGGTTATTCATAGATTATACAATGTAATTGTAATCAGCCAATTAGAGACATGATAAGAAAAGCTTAAAGGTGCATACAGATTCATGTATATAGAACGGCTACTTTAATTGGTTCATTATGATACAACATCTGAGTAACCAATCACAGATAGTGTAAGAAAGGTGGAAATCATCATGTAGTTATAGTCAAGGACAGAATTGGCCAACCAATTGTGCGTATGTCAAGGTTTGTCAATCAGAACGGCGCGGACTGTGATTGGTTTGAATGTGTAGTATGGGCGGGGCAAGTTCGAACAAAATATGATTTAAAATGTCAAAACATGTCCTATTTGAGTCGGGTTATTGATGCACGGACACAAGATTTTACGGAAGTAAACTTTCTGTCTCAATAAGCTTTAAATGTTCACAGATTATTCTTCACGGCCGACATTTGTTCTGCACTGTCAAATAACGTCAGACGCGCAATTGGTTGCCTTATTCTGTCCCTGATTATGGTTTGTTGGTGACCTAGCTCTTTCCAATAAAATTTGAGAAAATGATATGTTGTAATCAGACAGTACAAATTTAAAATGTGCCACCACCCAATGAATTTGACAGCCTCAATGGAATAATGTTTGACAGAATTATACAGGGGTGCAAACAATTCCTCAGGAGCAACATGCAATGTTCACATGGATACCTACAAGACTTACGACCATTTCCTCGGAGCGGCGCTCCCAGCTCACACATTATTTTGCACCCCTGACAGAGTACTGAATTCATCCCAATTATTGCATTGATACCTTTATTTTGAAATAAAAGTACCTCGTCATTATTTCCGAATCATATGGCTAAAGTTTATTGTTGTTGTAAAACATGTTATGATATTTCTTCATAGATTTTACATGCCTTCCATTTCTACTTTCTACTCTCCTTTACAACAAGTAAAACATATTTTAGCTAAGCAATAACATATTTCATGATTTTCCTTAACCAGATTTCTTTACAGAATCGAGAGTGATCATGAAGTCACTATACTTGGTGGTCTAAATGAATTTATAGTTAAATTCTATGGGCCAAAAAGCAGTAAGTATGAAAAGCATGCACATGTGTTTAGATTTCACTCATAGATTTTCTGCGTACATGTTTTAGCACTGGTTAAAATACAGCTGAAAGCAATCGTGCTCAATTTCTTGCCCGAGCTGTGTTTATAGAGAGCCGGCCAGGTGGACATAAATGTTTTGCATATCACAGGCTGGTTTTCTTACCTTTGGCTCAGAGGCAGCTAACATATGAATGATGTTGGATAAAATTTTATCAATAAAAAGGACTTCACAGGAGACTAGTCCACTAATCATGCTTGTTTACCATTTTGTAAATAATTTCAGTTTGGTTATATGGGAGGTTACTCATGTTAGAGCTTAAAAGTGTGGGTCTTTTGGTGAGCAATGGTTTCTTTTTAAAAATTGCTTTTGATGCAAATTTTCATCGAAATTGTCCTTTTCAATAAAATATGGCTAAATTGTGGGCCGCCAGCACCACTTACCAATCTGTTGTGCATGTGTATGTGTGTGTATGTATGTGTCATTAATTTTTTGGCTTACGAAGTAAGTCTATAACAGAGTGCTGGGTGATAGATCAATATGTTCATCAAACTTTATTTCCAATTACGACACAGTATGAAAACAAAACAGTGATATGGAGGAGTCGAGCAAAAGGTCTATAGGGCCCAAAACACTCACCCCCCTTGGAATACATTAACACGCAAGAAACAGGGCATAACTATCAAGAAACGCACAGAAAGTGTTACACTTGTAACACTTGTAACACATTTCTTGTTTTTTTTTTTTTTTTTTTTTGCTCACACATTATTTTGCACCCCTGACAGAGTACTGAATTCATCCCAATTATTGCATTGATACCTTTATTTAGAAACAAAAGTACCTCGTCATTATTTCCGAATCATATGGCTAAAGTTTATTGTTGTTGTAAAACATGTTATGATATTTCTTCATAGATTTTACATGCCTTCCATTTCTAACAAGTAAAACATATTTTAGCTAAGCAATAACATATTTCATGATTTTCCTTAACCAGATTTCTTTACAGAATCGAGAGTGATCATGAAGTCACTATACTTGGTGGTCTAAATGAATTTATAGTTAAATTCTATGGGCCAAAAAGCAGTAAGTATGAAAAGCATGCACATGTGTTTAGATTTCACTCATAGATTTTCTGCGTACATGTTTTAGCACTGGTTAAAATACAGCTGAAAGCAATCGTGCTCAATTTCTTGCCCGAGCTGTGTTTATAGAGAGCCGGCCAGGTGGACATAAATGTTTTTCATATCACAGGCTGGTTTTCTTACCTTTGGCTCAGAGGCAGCTAACATATGAATGATGTTGGATCTACCTTTAAGCTCTAAAATTTTATCAATGAAAAGGACTTCACAGGAGACTAGTCCACTAATCATGCTTGTTTACCATTTTGTAAATAATTTCACTTTGGTTATATGGGAGGTTACTCATGTTAGAGCTTAAAAGTGTGGGTCTCTTGGTGAGCAATGGTTTCTTTTTAAAAATTGCTTTTGATGCAAATTTTCATCGAAATTGTCCTTTTCAATAAAATATGGCTAAATTGTGGGCCGCCAGCATACTGAGCATAGCTGGCAGGACCACTTAGCAATCTGTTATGCGTGTGTATGTGTGTGTATGTATGTGTCATTAATTTTTTTTAATTGACCTCAATTGAATAGTTGAAGTTCACTTGGAAGCAAACTTGTGTCATAGGTGCACCATGGGATCCTCATATGTTGATAAGGTTAAAGGTCACATTCTAAGGTCAAAGGTCATGTGAGATCAAGTTGAAAAATAGGCCCAAAATGTAAAATTGACCTCCATTGAAAAGTTCTGTCATAGGTGTAAACATGGGATCCCTCATTTGTTGATGAGGTCAAAGGTCATGTGCCAAGGTCATGTGAGGTCAAGTTGTAAGATAGGCTGGACGGCCCACAGCTTATATTCTTTGAATATAGTTAGCGCAAAAGCCGAGAACTGCGAAAATCTAGTTTGAATTTTTTTGAAGTACTGTTTCCCCAGGTATGTGAAAAATGGGTTCTTGCAGTGGCAGTGATGATCTTTGGGTGAAAGCAAACCCAAATCGGGGCTTTCGACAAGCCGTCGACACCCATATACCATATACACAAATCCCCTCCGTGGGGTTTAGGCGCTGCTGGAATTTTCTGTATTAAGTGGGTTTTCTAACATTCTTATTTAAAGGCCGACTCAGAGATTTCTTGAGGATGCCGCCCTCAATTTTTTGCATGTACATAATGCTTGCCCGCATACTAACCACTGTGAACTAGCGGAGCTGAAATCAATGTCCTTCATATGGCAATCACAACTTTGTATAGTTGGAGTAATAGTTTCTTGGCCAAGTTACTAGGTACACTCGCTTCCCCGCCAAAACGGTGCACCACTGGGTTGCACGTAGACGCAGTTCACGCAAAAAGCAACGTGCGCATACGCCGTGGCCAAGAAATTATTACTCAAACTATAGTAAAATTCTGGATCAGGAAATTTTATTATACACAGTATCCTATGGTACTACTGTTACACTGTATGTTAAGGTTTTACTCATATGTAAAAACGAAAATTCACTCTTGGCACGGTTTGTGATTTGCAGGTAGAGCCTTGAACTGGTATTGGAATAAATGAGGATGTTACATAATAATGTATTCACCTCTTGCAAGGTTAAAGGTGCAACGAGAAATTTCAGGTGTCCCTAAAAAATCTGATTTGATCTGAAAAGGTTTTGCCCTGATGTAAAGCTTTCCATCAAAAATATCCCCATCTGAAAGGATTAAGCTGAGAAATGCTTCTTTGGTACAAAAATTGTGCAATTTCTAATTTCGTATAGGAGCAAATACGAAATTCAGCCTATGTTTTACATTGAAATATGAGCAATTAAAAATCACCTTTTCTCTGGTTTAAGACATTTCTGTAGCATAGCACAAGGTAAGAAATCTATTGAGTGTCTAATCTATTTGAAATTACTATTATGACCAATATTTGGGTGCCTCAAATCTCTTGTTGCACCTTTAATGATTTGTTTTTGAGAGAACAACTGTTGTGTAAATACTCCTCGTTTATATTTCCCAGTTCGAGCCTCTCCCCTCAAATGGCGAAACCGTGCAAAGAGCGAATAGATCAGTTTGGGTAACTTCTTCAATTTTAGTTGACTATTTTGATTACTACACACAAAAGTAATTGTCAATCTTTGCTTTTGTGGATTGCCTTTCCCCTTTGAAGCCAAAGCATGTTCATTTGATAAATGTCATGAAGATTGTATCATGGGAAAATAGGTATGTTGGGGAATAATTGCCCAGACAAAAGATGTATAGACAAGACAGAGTCATATCAAGCATGTTTTTAATTGGGCAGCAGTACCAAAAATCTGCCTTTTGAACAGGTGGCGTTTTGACTCTGTTGTATCAATGAATCTTATCCCCTGCTTTCCTGGAACATTGAAAGTAATGGGAAAGAATTTGTGAAATTGTCTTTAATTTAGTATTTAATTATCTTTTTTAAGCCCTTGCGTCTAGCAGCGCCAGTGTTATAGTCATGACGCACAAGGAATGTGTCCCAATTTGTGTGTGTTTTGTACATCAGGGGCTACATTTCTTGATGTATGGTGACAAAAGTTTTGGTAGTGGTAGGGGAGCAGCCTGGGCCAGGGACGTATAGAGCGATCTCCCTAAATCGGGGTGTAATTTGGGCCGTTTGTAGCCGTTTTTTACAGAAATTATTTTGCCCGCAAGTCATCGCCTTTGGTGCATTTCAATGGTGAGGCGCGGCATGCCATGGAGGCAAAGGATTTGTGCAGAGTGAAACTCTATGCTCAAAGTAAAGGGCCGTCTTGATCATCTGGTATATGGCTTTCAAGTTAACCATTTCACTATTAGCATTGAAAAAAAGTATTTGCCACTACCAAGGTCCATGTCACACTCACTCTACATCTGGAAGAGGAATTTTTGAACAAACTATTTTTTAAACATATCTTATTTTAAAATTTCAAGTAGGCCTTCTTAATACCTAATATTAACTTGAAATATTTTATTAATTTAATCATGTCTCACTATTAGAACCCAAGCTTTAGCCATTTACCGCAAGCTACGTTTCCCCACTTTCTATGTGAAAATTAAAGGGCTGCAAAAATTGTTCATTCTGGTTGAGAGGATCTTGATAACTACTTGCTAACATGTTTGAAAATAAGAACAAAGGCCACGGGCCTTTGGGCCCTTTGCTCCAAATCTTAAGTGCCCTCGCATTATTCTTGGGCCAACAAAATAACTCAATTTTAATTTTCTGCATTTTACAGAAAAGGGATTTTGTGGTAGGATGGGTTCACTTACTGTTTAGCAAGTTAGAGCAAAATAATCAATTAACTCTAAACTTGAGAAACATTGACCGCCGCAGCGTTGTTTTAGTTTTTTAATTAGAAATTGTGTTAACTTCGTTACACCCCAACAGGTTGGTGCAGCGTATATCTTCCCTCGCCTTTCACCCCTGAAAATTCCAACTAAAGCCAATAGTAAAAGCACGATAGCTTTGGCTGCTCCACCTTCAGACTCAGTCAGCCCCACCCTTGCCCAATAATACTTTTCTTTTTTGGATTGACTAGAACAGACATGATATTATGAGTAAAACGGGCCCTATCTCTGGCCAGAATGAGGTAATTCAAACATTTCATCATCATTTCAAATTCTGGCAACGGAAATAGTGTGTCATTCACATTCTTAAAGTTTGTCAATATGTGGCAGAATTCGAAACCTTCAGCTTTGGAAGGACCTAGAATCTATCTTACTCGATCAATCGATGAAACATCATCACTTTCATTCACCCATGACACATACTTTAATATTCGGGGATATTGAATTAGTTCAGCTTTTACTAATTTGAGCTTTAAAAAATTATGGACAGAAGTAACATGTTCAGATCTGGTGTTGGGCCCGGTGTTGGCATGATTTGGCCTATTGTTTCATCAACACATATAAGTCCCTCTTTGAGGTTGTGTACACGCCTATACAGTGACCTGTTAGACCGACCTGCATTTCGAAGAGGCGCCCTTACCTAGGCTAATTTCAGCCTCTTACACAAATGAGTTGCGATTCTGTACCAATGAGTGTATTCGATAAATGCCTGACTATCCACATGTTCGATTGTGCCACAAACATAATCAAATGGCATTACCGAGCTAAGCTTCAGATGCAAATGTTATTAATTTTTCAGCAAACTCGCTTTCGCTTTTGCCTGTTTTTGCTGGATGTATTAAACATTTTATTGGTGACAAAGTTTGATCATCGGATAGGTACAATTAATGATAATTTTTGACAAAGTACCAGATTTCATGGGCAAACGGGCCTTAGTGCAGTTTTTCAGGCGGGCCCGCATTGATTTTCAGGGGCTACTGCCCCGAGGGCCCGCCTTATTTTCACCACTGCTTGCTAATTCAAAACAGTTGCCATCTAGAGAGAGACAGCAAAGACACAGCCTTGTTTCAATACATTGTAGCTGGTAATCACTTAGCAGTAAATTTTTGTGTTTTCAAGCTAAATGATATATGTTATAACTTCAATTAGCACTATCCAATTCACAATTGGGGTTGCCCTTGACTGGCTGTATATAGGATATAACCCTGGGACTGATATCTTCATTCCCAGAGAACTTTAAGTATTCACTTGACCCTGGGACTTGACCATACTTGGTTTCAACTTTTCATACTTTCAAACTCGCGGTGGTTATTTATCATTTCAAGCATTTTTCATCTTCTTAGTACTCTTAGTTGTTGGAGTTATTAGCTGCATGAACAAAAACTTTAGTCAGAAAAAGTAGTAGTGCCTACCTTTCCTCAACAAGTTTGTTCTACATGTAGAAACATAATTTGTTGTTTTGAAACATTATATAAAAAAACAATATTGAATACTCTGCAAAAATATTATTTTGTCACAAAAACTATGATCAGGCCCTTATACTATTTAAATTATGTATCTTATTGATGTGGCAAATAAGATATTGTAAAAGACAAGCGACTATAATAGCCTATTACCCTAACCCTGACCGGGTCGTTTTGCCGACCGACGGCTCACATTCAACGAGGTGGCAATCTATTTTTATTTTTAACGGCCCAAATTTTTAACGAGAGCCAAAGTTTGCGTTCAAACAGATCATTGCTTCTCGGCCGTTTTTCCCGCACAGGAATAAGTAGCGTAAAGTTAATAACGGCCCAGATCAACGAAGAACGCGCGTCTTTTCCCGGAGACGCCAGATGCAACACCGAACTCGCGTCATTTTCCCGGAAGACGGCCCTGGCAACGAGGAACATCCGCGTCATTTTCCCGGAAACGGCCCAGATGCAACGATGAACATCGAGTCATTTTCCCGGAAACGGCCCAGATGCACTAGGAACTCTCGTGCAATGCATGAGAACAGATAATAATAAATAAATATGATGCGTACTGCACCTGTCTGCATGAAATTTGTCGTTAAGTTCGGTCCGTTAGTGGCGCATGCCCACACTACGTCCTAGTCGTGCGTGGCGTATTACGCTACGTCCATGCTCCGGTTACCGTCATGAATTGCGTTTATGCATAATTAAAAAAATATCTTATCGAAAATGGGGGCGCTATCCCACGAAATCAAAATTGTCTACGTTCATTTGGTACCAGTGTCCCCGCCTGATTGAAAAGCATGGCGCCTCTGCGGGCAAACCGTCCGCAACGCAGTGAAAAGGGCATCGCATCCTTTTCCCGGGAATGACGTCCCAGGTTCAACGAGGAACATCGCTTCATTTTCCGGGAAGACGGCCCAATGCAACGAGGAACATCATCGCGTCATTTTCCCGTAAAGACGCCCCAGATGCAATGAAGGACATCGCGTCATTTTCCGGTAAGACGGCCAGAGGCAATGAGGTCCAATGAGAGGCATTTGCGCGACAAAACTAGTTTGTTGATGACGGCCGAGATGCAACGAGAAACATTTTCCGACCGTACCACGTTTTCGTTGTCTCTCATTGCATCTCGTCCGCGTAGGGTTAATAGAGAGGCAATTGTCTTTTCACACTATATTTATTGTTATATCACATACCAAGCAAAAAGAAAGAACAAAGTTCCTACACCTATTTTATTTTTCACTTGATCTTGGAGACTTGTAATGAAACCGAATTTTTTTTGTACCCACTTTGTATGGTTCCCTGGCATAAGAGTAGAGACCAATGTTACCATTCACAAAAGTCAAATTCTGTTTTAGTATTCCATTTTACAAAACAACCATTTTCACCCGATTTTCTGTTAATCATGAAGAATCAAGAAAATGACCATATTACAGTCGACGTACCTTTGGAAGATTATCAGTCATTAAGTCATAGTGTTCCCAAAAGTTGTCCTTCCATGCCCTACTTGTTCGTTGTTCACTAAATATCTCAAGATTCAACATCAATTTGACCGAGGACAACGGTATTTGAAAGCTAAGACTGTGCCTTTTGAAGTGATTAGTATCATGGTCACAACTTTTTGGAATTGGCAAAGAAGGGCACTTTTTACTTGTACAAGTGTTTTGAGACAGGATGTAGATACCTGCTGTATAATGCAGGGTTTACTGTATCGTTGATGCTCTCGTTTAAAGGTGCAACAGATATTTCACTTATCAGGTGTCCCTTAAGAAATGAAAGCGCCTGATTTTTGCACTGATTTAAAGCTTTCCAGTACCAGGGCCGAGTCATCGGCCGCTAAACCGACTCCCCATCGGAGTTGTAAGATCTGATTATGAGGGTAGCTGGTACCCTGGTAGAATGAAAAGAAGATCTACCTACAGGGCGTCAGCTCTGGAGAGCAATGGCGGCCATCCACACATGCTGCCTTGCATGTTGGGCCAATTGCCCAAAGGCTCGGCCCACCGCCGATAACTGTGGATTGACGTCAGGATGGGCACCGGTCAATTACTTTTGCTCCAATACATCCTCACACAGCAGTAATGCTGAGTTGTGAGGTAATCCGGGCCACCCATCGTTTACGGGGCACAACCGATTTAAAACTCTTGGTCTAACTAACTAAACAACATCAAAATCATCCCCATCTGAAAGGATTACTAAGCTGAGATAAATTCTTTGGTAAAATTGTGAAATTTTAATAAATTTGTTTGAGTTTTGAAGTTAAATTAAGCTTGTTTTATATTGAAATATACGCAAATTCAAATCATCTTTAGTTTCACTTTCAACACATTTTTCGTGTGTGTGTTTGCTGTGTCAATGCATTGTGTGTGTATGTGTTTTTCTGCATGTTTTTTTCTTTTGTGTGTGTGTAATGTGTGCACATGTGTGCGTGTGTATCTCTCAATCCATTGGTAAAACTATATTTTGGTAAAACATACAATTGTATAGTAAAACTGTACAATTTTCTCCTTTTTAGTAACCGTGACAGATCCGGTTTATATTTAGTGTGCTCCATTTAATTGAAACATGAGGCTTATGTTGTGTATTGGTGGGAGGTTAAAGGTCATTTTTTAGGGTCACCTAGGGTAATTAGATTTACTTATGATATATTACACAATCATTTGACATTGATTCAGATTGTAATATATCCATCGTTGATTAAAAATTAGTCAGTAAAAAAAAATGTGGGTGTGTGAATAATATTGCTAATTTGTTAATGATCTATGTTACTATGTGTGAACACATACAGCCAACTCTCTAATGAAAAAAATGAAAAAACGAGTGAATCTTATAATTCACTCGAAAAAGACTGTAAACCCACTCAAAATGTTTGCATGTGTTGGTTAATCCACTCCAAAAAGAGAGAATTTCACTGACTTCCACTCCAAAAAGAGTGAAAAAAGAGTGAAGTGACCACCACTCTCTAAAATGTGTTGTCCTTCATGTTAACTCTTTAAGAGTGGAATTCACTCGTTTGAAGTGAACGACACTCCTTTTTGAGTGCAGGTGGTTGGGAAAGAAAGAAAGGCCAAGAACACGTCTGTTATTTTGCTTGATTGTCGTTGTATGGATACTACAGGTTACCCCACGGAGATTTGAGAAGAACACAAAATAAAATAGCCAGAACATTACGTATGAATTTTGACTTTTTAATTATTTAGAAAATAGGAACTATATGGCCTACTACCCATAGGATATGCTGCAAACTACGAGGATTACCAAATACAAATACGGATTGTTTGTGAGGGGAGGGGGGGGCGTTAGGGAATCCTACGGGTTACCCCACAAGTTTTGATAAGAAAAAAATAAATATACGGAAAATTACGGGATGAAATTATTGACCTTTTTACTAATTTAGAAAAATTATAACTATATAGGCCTAAGCTACAGAATGCTGCACACTAACCTCTACAGGATGGCCGAGAACGTTATCTGGGAGTTTGAAGAGTTATGATGAAAATATTTAGCAATTACAGGATTTGCGGCTTACCCTGGCCCCACGGGGAGTACTTTTTGCGAAAAAAGTGGTCTTGCAGAGGGTTTCACTTCTTCAGTGATCCCTTCAGTTTCAGTGATCGCTCCGGTTCACACTCAACTAGCGGGAGCTCGCGCGAAGCGTGGGCCTCCGCTAGTAAGAATAAAACTTGCTTGAATGACGTACATGAAATGGAAGAATAATAAAAGCTTCTGTAGCTTTGTACTTTGGGCTTACAGAAGCCCCTATACATATGATTTTTATTTGTGACAATTTTGGATTGTTTAGCAATGCTATGCAGTAAGACTAGGGTATGAGGGTACACCCGGGGGGGGGGGGGGTTTTCCTTGTTTTGAGTCGGTACCCATGCTCGTTCCACAAAAAGAGGACTAGCTGCCAATGCGGGACTACCGCTAGGGTCTCAATTCACATAATCAAGTTCTAGTCCCGCGAAGGGGTATCAAATCAGTTGTGATTGTGACTGGTTCAATTATACAAATAGGAAAAATTAACTAAACATATTCCACAATAACCCAAATGTGTAATTTTCTTGCAGTACACACTGTGGCTCCATCTTTCTTGTATATTAGATATTTTAAAGGTCTATCGTTTATTCACGTATTTAGAACACGTCCCGCAAGGGGTATATTTCACTGCAATTGGCTCCTTTAGGGGTAATATTTTCACTGAAAACTCGCCAAAAACGGTCCACGTTCGGGGTATATTTTTCACTGAAATTGGTGTCCCGTTAGGGGTCACCTTCAGAACCCATGGAACTTAGCATGGGTACCCAACAAACCCTGAGAACCCCCCCCCCCACCACATTCAGGCAAACACAAGGCCATACGGAAATCCCGAGGTTTATCACGACTGACTGCATTTCTGTATTATGTGATATATGTCTTAGTATTTAAATGTGATTATTGAACCAAATTATGCTTCAGCAGATGGCAGGGTTATATATTCTTGAAAATTTGATAACAAATTAGGATATTTGAGTTTGAATATAAGTTTTGAACATATAACAATGCAGGTGCACGCGAAGTTTCTCAGTCGGAAGTGAACCCGCAAAAATACGCATCTTTGAAATCATAACCTCAAATCTAAACTAAATGTTATCTCAAAATTAGTTATGTTGTAGAGAAATTTTCCTCCTGAACTTCCACACATATAAGCCTTGTGTTCTGAAAGTCCCAGGGGTCGGAAACTTCCGGAAGAACCTATTACTTCGGAAGAAACCTATTTCTCCGGAGAATGGAAGAAACTGGAAAAAAGGGGTTTCTTCCAGTTTCTTCTTTCCGGAAGAAACTTGGAAGAATGGAAGAAACTTGGAATAAATATAGAAATGTATTATGAACAACAAACTAAATTACACCATATTCATCTTTTTTGCCATTTAAAAATCATTTAAAAACGACAAATTATAAATTTACAAACAAATGTTTTTTTTTTCAAAATTAATTACAAGTTCATAGCATGTTAGTAGACCTTTGCAAGTATGTAAAATTGTTACAATTTTGTTGTCTTGGCTATCAATGTACAGATGACAAAATTGTAACCCTTTTCCAAGTCTTTCCCTGTGCACATTACACCACTGGCGCTGCCAAATTGTGTAAAACGTTTTCTATGGTAGTGTGAACTGCGCACTATGATGAATTTGGCGATTTATTCCGTATTGAAAATACGTTTTTACACAATTTCTGGCACTCGACTACCTCTTAATACTATCGGGACAGTTTTAATTGTAGATGCAAACATGAAAAAGCTGTTAAAAATCTGTATGGCCAATTTGTTAATTTTAAACACAAATCATAAAATAGCAACCATTATTGTTCTTTTGTTGTAATGCTTATTGGGGAGAACCTGGGTTAGGTTAGGGAGACTATAACAGTTGTTTAAAGAAATTGAAGATGTTCAGTCTTTATGAGGAGTCTTTGCTTGGCCTTGCTGGTGGGAAAGAGTGCTATTTCAGTGTTTTCTTTCCAGTATTTTTTTTATATTTTAAGGCCTTGTTAATACATTTGTGAGTTAATTTGCAAGTTCATGGGTAGGTAGGGGGGGTCCCTGAATGGTATTTAAAATTATTTCAATCTATTTCATTCACTGTAAATATAAAACTCAAAAGTGTAAGTAATTTGCTTTAAAATTGAAAATTTTTAAATACTTTTTTTAGTTTCTTCTCTTCCGCTTTCAGTGGAAGAACCTGGAAGAAACCTGTTTTCTGCCAAGTGGAAAAAACCGCGGTTTTTTCCCCCTGTGGAAGAAACTTTGGCGAACACCTGCTGAAACGAAGGTAAATCTCGTCGATCTCCCTCGAGTCATAGCCATTATTTTGACCACTAATTTGGACAAAAATTCGACTCCATGCATGCAATGGTGAATGTGAACCATAATGTAATATTTCAATCAATTCAAGGCTTTTTTAAGGTTACTACTATGGTCACTGACAGAGAACATAGTAACCAAACCAAATTTACTTGATTCGTAAGGCCCCTCATGTTTTTGATTAAAATGTTGACCCTATTATTCTATTCCATTGATGCACGCTTTTTTATTATTGCCGCGTCTGTTCACAGACATTGCATACCGTTTTTTTGCAACAATCAAGGAGTTTTTTTGGCTTGTGAAGTCAGTTGTATTACCTAAAGCATGTCTAGCCGTGTCCCTAGGCTATATCTGCAGCCTATCTGTATCTTTTTACAAGGGCACTAATATAGAGCCTGTATGTGATTCATGGTATAACTTGTGCAACATTTTGCCAATGACCCCTAGCATTAATTAGTCATATAACCTTGAATGAAATGGATACCAAATCCATGCCAAGCTTATGGGCATCTAGTACACCACATAAATCAGGCATAGCTTTATATTGTGTTCAAGTTTTACATTACATCATTTTTGCTTTTGGACTAGGGATTTTTATGGTCAACTTCAGACTAGTGGTGATTGATACAGTGTTTGAGGCTTATTTAGCAGATACTGAGCCCCAACTTGTAATGTTATTTCCAAGAGACAGGGGGCACTTAAGTTTAGATTGGGGAGGGATGTGCATTGCAATGTCAAAGCTCAGGGGGCTTGAGAACTGAATTTGACCAATTTTTATGGTCTTGCAACTGAATTTGTGTCAAATTATTGGTTGTTGAGCTGAGGAAAACAACCCAATTTTATTTCCAGATTTGGGGCTATGACCCCCCCCCCCCCCCCCCCCCCGCGCTATGATCTCAATTTTGGGGAGTTTGGGGGCAATGTATAGGGTCTTCAAGTGACCTGGTGGCATTATTTTTTTCATAATATGTAATGTTTTCGCCCTCAAAATGAAAGCATAAATCGCCAAAAATGTCTGCTTACATTGTTAGTTATATCATCCTCCATTAGGATGTGTCATTTTGATAGTGGAGAGATGTATAATAAGCTGAGGGCACTTACAAAACGTTCCCCCTCTGTTTAGCTTTTATCATTTTTTTAAAAATACAAATTTACAAAATTCAAAGCGGGGCACTATTAAAAACCTCTATATCCCCACCGCACATTTTTATGTAAAAAAATGCAAATATATGTAGAATATCTAAAACTTGGCCATGAGAATAACCTTTGCGTGTACACTATCCGTCTTGCGGATAAAAAACTTGTAACCCTGGCCGGCGAGTGTATCCTGTGGGGTCGGGTAATCTGTGTCTGCTTGTGGTAGCTTCGTTTGCTACCTACTCACGAAGAATTGGCCGTGTAGGAATAGGTAATACTATTAACAACTTGGCCGAACAATTTTTTTTGTGCCACTGACAAGACTCATGTTTATTCAGCAAATGTTTTTTTTATTAAAAATGCATGTTTTGGCGCAAGTATAGCAGTCCCTAAGCACAAAAATAGGCAGTATTGTGCACTTTTTCCAAAAGCATGAACTTGGTATGCTTATACATATTAGGCCCCTAACAAAATTTTTTTTTCCCCTGATCGATCCAAATGTAGCGCCCCTATTGGCCTACACAGCGCCTCTATAGTTGTTACACCAATTATGAAAATATACGTTTGAAGAGCTTAATGCCATAATTTCCACTATTTGTTACCAAAATAAGTATAGTAAGTTTTAAATGATTCATATTATGATAGAGCTATTGATTTAGTTAACTCAACATGGCTGCCATCATTAGATGTCAAAATGGCCGCCACGGAAATCTATACTTAAGCCAAATTTGAGTTAAGAATGAAAAAAATAAATTTAAGGACAACCCACATTGTAATGCTGAGAGGTTCAGAAATTCATTGATGGCATTGCAGTTGTAACAGGTAGCAGAAATCTCGAATTTAAAGATGGCATCTGATTTCAAAATGGCCGCTAATGAACTATTATTTCGAATTTTACCCAATTAGAAATGACCTCTTGAAGGGTTGGAGATCAAATTTCACCGCTTTGGTTAAACAAAGTCCTGTACTAGATTTTTAAGCACTCTTATTTATCAGTAATTTTTTTAGATCAAGTCATATTGCTGCCATCTTAGATTTCCCAATGGCCACCACTGATTAGCCATGTTAGGCCCTTAATTTTCACTTATATGATTTTCTATTGAAATGCTACGAGTCTGTTTCGAAATGGAAAGGTATAAAGAACACACATACTTGGTACTTGTTAAAACGATCGTTGTGTTGGAGAAATTCAGCACTGAATATTATGTGATGTTTCCATCTTATTATTTATTGAAGAGCTAAACAAATCCATCATATTAGAAGATATGAGCCATTGTATTGATATGCAAGTTACATTCTTTATTTGGACTACCAAGACGAAGATACAAAACTTTTTTGTGTCGCCTGCCTTGAGGAGGAAACACATGGGATCACTTTGTCCCCTGTAGTCTGTTGTGATGTCCTGTTGTTGTTGTGAAAGGGTTACATTTTTTTGCTTATAATATCCCAATACTTTGGATGGATTTAAAACCAAACTCAGTCATAGAAGCAACATGGGATCCCGCATTTGCTGATGAGGTCAAAGGTCACATACCAAGGCAAAGGTCCATGTGAGGTCAAGTTGTAAGATAGGGACTGAAAATGTAAAATTGACCTAATTGAAAGGTTTAAGTTCAATTACAACACAACTTGAATCATAGGTGCAACATTGGATCCTTCATATGTTAAAGGTCATGGACCTAGGTCAAGGGTCATGTGGAAAGGTCATGTGAGGTCACGTTGTAATTGCTGGAAAATGTAAAATTGACCTAAATTAAAAGTTTAAGTTCACTTAGAACCAAACTTGAATCATTGGTGCACCATTGGGTCGTCCTATGATTTAATGAGGTCAAAGGTCATATGACGAGGTCATTTATGCCTATCATTCACTAACCCGTTACCGCGACGGCAGGCGACACATCGGTCCGAGGACCCGATGTTTTTGTATATGATTGTTAAACTTTGGTCTGATTAGAAATTCTTCTAGGTTTGAGTGTATCTTAGTGCAAACATAATGGGACAATGAACAATTGCACCGTAGCACACAGGTTTGGCATGTCCCTTACAATCACTGTTTTGCTAGTAGTAATTTGTGAACAACAATGTTTGAATGTTAGATTTTGTTGCAATACCTTACCACACTTCTGAATAGTATGGAATCTTCCAAGCAATAGCACTTTTTAATTCATTAAGTAACAGATTGCTAAAAGTGTTGGAGTACGATAATTAAATAAGGCGGTGAAACGATCCATGGTCCGATTTCATTAAAAAACAAATTTCAAATCTTGGGTCAAATCTGTCAAGCCACTTGGAATAGCAAAAGCATAATGTGATATATAAACGATTTGGATCTATTACGCCAAAATAATTGTCGAGCTATGAGTTGCAAGAATTGGGTGAGTGGCAGTCGAGCCCAATATTTTAAAACTCATAGCGAGAACAATTTATCTTGCCGTAAATCGTCCCGCTTTTTTTTATATACATGTTGGAATCCGATATTTGCAAACACTTGTGACTCCCTCAAGAGCTTGATAATGTCTCACTGGCCATAGGAGACTGTGTATAATTAAGTGTTCGACAACATTATGGTGATGTTTTTGTTCATACTCAAGTGAACATTTCTCGGGCGTTAAATTTCACTGGGGTAACTTAGATGAACTTTCTTCTGAGATACGCAACTCATTTTGATGTAGTTTAAGTGGGGTACGAGGTTGTCCATATTGGGTCCCCCACCTTTAATTTTTGCACTATAAATCGAAAATAGGAAATAAAAAAATACGGTATGATTGGTTTTTGGTGTCAACTCTTGAAGCTTTTGCAATCCCCAAAACCTCCCCTTCCCTACCAATCAATTTTGAAGTATTGTTAGGCGCACTTAACACAATTTCAGGTTGCACAACAACTTGTCCGTACGGTAAAGAAAATGTGCCAACACTTTGTTCAAGATTGTTAGGCCATATCACAGAATAGCAATTGCATATCTTTTTAGAATGTCCAGAAAATGAGTCTTTTGTGTTTTAAAAAAAAATCAGCTTCAAGTTTCAGCTAACGTTTGCAAAATGACTTTTGACCTTAGGCTTGGTCTTTTTAGTACAGGGGCTTCCAATACCTACATTTTGTTTTAGGCAGATAAGTCAATGATTCTGAATTGGTGTTGTATGGTATTTGGGCCCCAATTTTGGTTTTTGGTAGAATGTACCTCTAGAATCTGAAAGTCAGAATTCGTGGCTATATACCACTTTTCTACCTGTATGCACGAGGCCCAATCGTTAGGCCAAATTTTATCAAAATTTATAACTTAAAAAAATGTTAATTCTACCTGAGTAAATTGTTCTATTTGAGAAGTTTGGTAAACCTTTGCCAAAATCCCATTTATATACCACAAATCACACCAGAAAAGGTTGGCATTGATACACTGTACCAAAGGGTCTAAAATGAGGGCATGTTTGGTGGTCATCTACTAACCATCCTTCAGTACTGCAGGCTTTCACAATGGAGCCTAGTGAAAGTCCTTGATATTCTTTAGGGGTAATTTGGCAAGTGTGCAGTCTTTTAGCCTATAATATATAGGCTTTGTCATCACACGAGCAAATTAGGAGGGAACCATTATTCCTCTCATGACTAGTCTCTCATGTCTTGTCCATTCTTCCTTTTGAAATCGCAGGTATGCAAATTAATTACTTTCTTTGAAAGTATGTTTGTGATTTTGAAAAGTCTGATCGGCTGTTGCGTTTGGTTGGGGCATTTTGTTTTCGCCTTTTGTGTTTTTTTGGCATAATTGTGTTGGTAGGCAAAGATGATGCTGACTTGTCTGTTGTCCTACAATTAGGTGCATGCTGTGTGAAAGCTGAAAGCCATGCATTCTCAAATGCATGGCCTTAGAGAGCATTGCAATTTGCAGCCTAGTCTGATAACCACTGAAGAATTCAGCTATCTAGGTAGATGATATTATGTTTATCAACTTCAATTAGCACTCAAGTCATTTTCATATTAGGACTCAAGTTGTGGGCGATATTAGCTGAACAATACTTTTGCTAGTTGAAAACACCCTCTGCTGCTATCACAGCTATGGTGGCATAAGGTTAAATGTAACCACTGTTTATTTCTTCGGAACTTGCAGCCAGCCTTCATGGTTGGTATTCTGCCTGACCCTTGTGATCTCTTGTGGCTTTTCACAATTTACTGAATGTGAAAAATGCGTAGCTTTTCAAGTAGTTTTTTATGGGGTTAAAGTGTTAACAACAAGTCTAAGTAGCATAAGTTCCGTGTGCATTAGTCTATTTGGATTCATTGGTTAAATCGGTTGTATTATTAGTCAAGTTACATTGGTAATTTCGTATAAAGTTGACCACTTTAACAATCCTCTCATTAACAACATACTCATGTTGACATGACAAAAGCAGGCGATGTACCAACCAAGGATCGGCGTCAATGCTATAGCTTGTGTGGAATTGACCCATATGCCTGTAAACAACAGCTTGGTATTGAGGATGAGAAATATTTACTGTATAACACCTTAATAATGATGATTACTACAAATATGATAAGAGTGAGTCATGACAAATTGTTATTGAGAGTAAACTACATGCCAGTGTACAGGAGGCTGATGAGATTAGGGAATAAACCAGAGAGTGAAGAGTTAGGAGGAGTTACTCTCAATAAGTGTGTGTAAAACGATTCACACATATTGAAGAACACCCTTATATGCAAAAAAGAAACATACTCATTAGTCGTCTTGTGGCCGAATTAAAATTTGAAGACTTAAAATAAATCAATACCGCCATTTGAATAAGCCTACGTCATTTGCAAGTTGACTTCATATCAAGTTAAATGAATTACAAACAAAACAAACAATTACAATTAATTAAAGCTTCAGATTAATGTGATCTAAGTCAGGTAGAAGTTTAGGCCCACAGCCTGAGGATGGAAATGGAGTACAGCCTTTTTCTATTGATAGATTTAGTTCATTAGGAACCTAAGCCAATACTTTTTGGAGGTGTGCAAAATTTGTTACAGTGCCATGTTTTTAAAAATCAATATGGCTGCCACCATGTCCCAAATCACTAAAATACTCCCCGTAAGTAGTTCAATAGAGACCAATATTTCTCATACTCCGTTTTTTAAGCACGAGAAAGTTTTTGGTATGTAATTTTATCATTACATTGCCACAAAAATCCATATGGCTGCTCAAAGTCAAATATGCCTCTCGGAATCATTAAAATGATCTACACCACCTCCTCTTACCTATTACTGCTACTTTGAAACATGCTGAACACTTAAAATATGTTTCTGCAGGTGTTCAAAATCAGTTAAAATTGATCACACATCTGCAAGTTGTTACTTTTAACACCTCTAGATTCATTCCAACGCATCCGACATGTCCAAGTGTTCTGCACATTGTGCAGTTTCCGAGGCTTGATTCCAGTGTCTATAATGCACGATTAATATGCTTTACCACTTTTAGATACCCCCTGTATTTGGATCACTAGAAGAAACCCTTATTTGGCATTTCTCTGTAACTGACCATTTCAAAATTCAGTGGCAGGAGCATACAGCCGTCCCCCTTTAAAATCGTAAAACCTACATATATGTGTTTATATGGAGTTACATGAACTAATTATTATTATAAAAGTGTAATTAAGGTATGGGGATAAGTATTTGACCATTGACCTTCTTCATCTGGAATTTCTTCTTTGTTTTTTAACATGCAAAAATGTTAAGAATGGGGGCCCATGTGGCTGCCTTTTAAATTAACGATAGATCTGTATTGTATTTAGTTAAAACAAAACCAAAATGATTAAAAGTTTAAATTAAGTAATGAGATGTTACTGTCCTTTTTGGGCATTAATAACTCGTATCTGGTATAGTTGTTTTGAACCTACTTAAATATTCCCAAATGACGGCCAGTATTTTATGACTATATGACAATTCTAGGTTTTAAAGATCTTAAAAGGCCGCCATATTGGTGCCATCTTGATTGGTAAGCTTGTTAACCCAATTGAAATTGCATGATATGGAGTTCTTCTGTCTACTATCACAAATACTTGATGAGTTAGGTTCACTTGAATGATTGCAGGGCATATTGGGTTTGAGGGTGGCCAATTGGATTTGATGGTAATGTTGTGATCAAATCCGTCCAAAAGATTCCTCGTACTTTAAAAACCTGGATCTAGTGTCATAATTATGGCCATTTAATGAATTTGAGAGCTGATAGCGTCCATATGGTTTGGATTTCTAGAAAAGGGCACTGCCAAAATTTTGCCCACCCTCAGAACTTATTACTTAGGGTTCCCCCCAATCCCCAATTGACAAAATCAATCAATAGAACAAGTCTGTACTTCCTTTCCACCACAGTGCCCACAATGCCTCCTGACTAATATTTTTGTGGAGTTCACATCATAAATATATTTAAATTAAGTTGACAATGAAGTAACCATTTACCTATTTCAAATGATTAAAGAAAGGCGCATTTGTATTATCGTACATATAAAATCGACATGTTTTTGCTTATGTTCATTCAGGTGTGAATTAACCTTTGGTATGCATATAAGATGCCAAAAACCCGGCTTTAAAAAATGGGAACGCCCTTTTCTGAAAATTTTAAACATGTCCCGTTTAAATAGTAAAAGTACTAGTAAACAAGTGCAGTAAGGTACATTAAAAAAATACAAGATATATAAATTAAGACAAAAGAACTCATTGGCCTAATTAAAAAGAGAATTTTATGTAATTAAGGCAAGATGGAGAGGGATACAAAAACCAATTGTCACCCTTAGCAAAGTGTTCAGATATGCCCAAAATAATGTAACAAGCCTTAATTGAAGTCAAGCTAAATTCATTCGGGCAGAGTGTCCTTATTAAGACTCTTCTTGTTTTACACTTGATCTGGAAAAGGTGTATTGCCAATTGTGTGAAGTTTTTTTGTTAGGTAAAAAACCCAACTTGTCCTGGCATGGTACTCTTGAAGTGTTAACAGAATTAAAAGATAACAAGTGAACAGATTTTGAACACAGAAATAACAAAAAGATTAAAATAATAGTAGGGCCTAATCAGCAGTACATCTAAAGTACTTTGGGAATCAATACATTTTAGAGGAAAATGTATTATATAGCTGTATGAAACATGATCCAAAGATGGTGCGTGTTATTATTTTCCTGTTCTATAGCATGCATGTTTGAAAAAATTCAAGTAGGCTTACTACTTTAACTGCAAATGCATTGTTTATGAAGTGCAACTTAAGGCACTATCAGTGTTGCCTATAAATCAGAAAATTGAAAAATCATCAACAAGAATAGCTTTAAAAAGACACCATCACTTAGCGAGGATGTTAGTACTTAATATGTTGGTGTGAATAATTGAGAATCATAGGAAAGTAGGAAAACCGTCTCGTATAAGAGAGATTATATTTTAGGCATCAAACCGTACTCATGCATCAACCTTTAAGTTTGAATACCACGGGTTTGGAAACCCAGCCTTTATTACAGCCATATCCATGTCATATATTGCATACTATGTGATACCTAGAAGACACAAGATCAGTTCATGTCACATGCATGTACAGTACATACACACTGACCTGTGCCCTTGGTTGCTGAGCCCTATAGTGTGTCTTATCTGGGCATTAATAAAATAATGATACTATCAGGACCATGGTCAGATCTCCTTACATGTCAAGGAACTGAGAAGTTATCTACTGTGATGGGTGGGCCTGTCATTTTTTTTTTTTTTCCAATCAAAAGTTTTGTTTCTGGCTGCTTAGTAATTGAATTTCCTAGTAGGTATATACATGTCCTTAATTATTAAAAATAATGGAACCTTTGTACTGCTACATGAGACAACCACCCAACTTGATGCTGACTGTGATACTGCCAAAAATCATTGCCTTGCTGCCATATGCAGGTAACTTGTAATGTTGTGGCTTTTATCCACTCCGACTTGATACATCTTCGATGAAAAAATCAGATTCTTTGCATGTCTGTAAGCAAGTATAGTTATCCTAAATACCCTGCAAATGTTACGAACAAAAGCAACCTAACATGGCAAAATCGGATGTTTTAGTCCATTGGTGTCCGTTTGGACACTTCTAGACCGTACTTGAATGGAAGATTTGTATCATTGAAAACTGCCGTTTTCTTCATTTTCAGGTCAATTCCTTCAGTTGGAAAAGGTAACATATGAGAATTCACATTGCCGTTATTCTTCACTTTAAGCTATTCCTGCAAATTTCCATTATTTGACTCTTTTGGATAAATCACTGATACTGTCTTTAATGATGGCAATAAGCATCATGTGTTTGGTTCCCCTTTAAACCTCGCACTGTGTTAACTTGAAACAGCCCAAAATTCTCTCACTCCACCAGTCATAAGTGGCCTTACAAACACACTGCTATCTCAGAGTTGGTATTGAGTTCATCCCACAATGCACCAGTTTTGGACATTTCACCTCAATCCTGTCATGTGAGCAGCATGGTGTTTCCTCAAAAATCCATTCTTACAGGGGACCTGTCATGCAAGTATTGGTGGCGCTTTCCACGTACTTTTGTATTTTATAAGTATCACCCTTCCATGGTTTGATATATCAAAACAAATTTATTAGTGTGCAATTTTCTATTGTGATTAAAAGGTACTTTTAAAAAGATGTTGTTGTTGTCTTTAATGGCATCATATTATAGGCTACTGCATCAGTGATGCCTGGTTTATACTTCCTAGTCCTACTTGGTCCTATTAATTGGGACTGAGATCTAGGTGGACCACCTACAAAAGTACCAATCTTTAAGATGGCAAAAGCTTGAGTGAGGTCTGGTTCGAATTATTTTGTTGCTCAAAAGCATGGATGCAAATCCAGAATAGATGGACTTAATTCACTCTACTTTATGACATCACCCAACATTGCCGACATAACTGAACTCCGGATACTAGTACTTATAGCTTTTGGTATGCATACTAACTAAGCTCCTACAAATGGGGTCATTTGATTCTTACAAGTAGAAATAGGTTTCGTCAGTAGAATTACGATCAAATGTGGTTCAGGAGGTAGATTATATTAACAAAATATTCAATGGCAGCCATTTTCAGTCGCCATCTGATATTCAGATTGGCTGCTAATTGTGGCTACTACAATGTCAGCAAGTGTTCTTTCTAAACTCTTTAGCATTGTCAATGTGGGACCGTCCTTAGTGTTTTTTCTCCATTCATAAGCGGAGTAGTGCTTAATGTGGAAATTAGTGGATATTTAGTGGCAGCATTTTGAAATCTAGGTTGTTGTATTGATATCAAATTGACCTAAATCAATGGCCAGATAGTTGGCAGCACTTCCTGGACCTTATTCAGTCAAACAATAGCTGACAATGATCATTTAACCCTTCAAAGGTTATGCTTCATTTGGCTTTAATTCCAAATATAGTTCATTTGCATCCATTTTGAAATCACCGCCATCTTTAAATTTCATTATTACTGCTATCTGTTACTGCTGCTATATCATCAGTGAGCTTTCTGAACTCCTCAGCCTTACTATGTTCGGGTTGTCCTCAAACTTATCATTTTTAATCATTCTTAACTCAGTTAGGCTTAAATGTGGCTTTCATTGGTGGCCATTTGAACCTAAAGATGGCATGCCATATTGGATAGTGCCCGTAAATGAATAGTTATATATAGGTGCAATCATTTAAAACCTTATTGGACCTTATTTGGTCAAAAAAAAGAGTTTAGGCATATAAGCTCTTTTGAAGGACTATTTAATAAGTGGTAAACTATAGAGGGGGCTTGTAGGCCAATAGGGGGCGCTACATATTTGGCACTCGATCAGAAATTATTCAGGGCTCAATATGTATAGGCATTCCAAGTTTCACGCTTTTAGGAAAAGTGCACATAATTGTGCTTAGGGACTGGGGCTATTATCTTCGTACAAAAACCCATAAATTACTTGAGGAGTAAATTGATTACTCTTTGTGTGTGTGTATGATGGGATCTTGTTCCTGATTTACACCTGGAAATTGGAATCGATTTTGATATCGGATAAAAGACTTATTTTTCTCATTATCGTTCTGATTGAGCCTACAAATCCATTTCATTCCCAAAATATAAAGGACACCACCCGTTTAAGCTGTTTTAATGGTGAACCATAAATATTAGCACATATGGAATAAGGCTGCAATCTGCCATATTGCTTCTACATCAAAACCGCAAGTTTGTTTCCCACGGTACTTGATGGGGCGTATGTGCAAGTGTCAGCGCTCATATATCAAGTAGAGACTACAATACACATAATCGACAACACCTCTAAGGAAGGATTTCACATCAATAGTTACACAGCTAATACTCAAGCCTGTATTGACAGATAAGCTGTGATGATTACAACGTGGCAAATTGAAATGTGTAGTAAAGACTCTGAGGCCTCCATACCCTCAGTTCTGTCGATCAACAAACCCGCAAGATCGTCATCGTTATCACGTTCATCCACTGAAATGGATTCCATGCTTTTGAAACTGACAAGACACTGGTTAGGAACACTGCACAGCAAAACAAAGTGACTACTTGGCTTGTCATTCATGGTCAGAAATCAACTCTGACCTAGTCAGGTGTTATTTTTGATAATCACTGTCCATAATACTGGAAGAGGCCAATATTTTGGTGTAAAGTAATTTTTCACAAATTGGTAAAGCGGCCAGGTGGGAGGTTTTTCCTGTGATTTGTGATTTCGGCAGCTGCATATTCACTTGCATCATACTTGCCATTTTCACTGTGTAACGTCTCAACAGTCTTAAAGGGACAGGAGGAAATCTTTTGAGAATACAACTTTTTCATTAATTGCACTTGATCAGTTGTAGACCACCTACTGAGAAAGTTTTGGAAGATTGTATTGCGAAAAGGATAGTACCCACAAAAAAACGCAAACTTTGTTTTGAATTTGCCGCTATTGTAATTGTCCCTATAGAAAACCGGGTCTGGTTTTAAGTCAGCACAACAGAGAAAAAAATCTAAAATGTCATCATCTATGCTTATTCGCTTATTCATTCAGGTGGATTTAAACATTGGTAAGCATTCCAAATATGCAAAAAAACAGGGTAGTAGAAAAAATTAGGGCGATTCTTTCTGGAAATGTCCTCAACGTCTCTTTAAGTCTTGTTATAGTCGTAGCTGGATTGTGAAAATTTGCCAAACAAATTTGGTTTGCTTGGTTGCACAAAAATATAACCTAATTATAGAGTAATCTGAAGTATATTTGGAAGCCATATATTTTTTTCACAGATACCATACCTTACATATAGTCCAATGCAGTTTCTTTTCATCTGTTTGTAATTTAGCAGATGGATCAGCTAGCAGGATAAAAAATAGGAGGACAGCATAGTAGAATTGGTTAATTTCACATCACTTGAGATCGCATTCTCATCTGAAGTCTTGCACAAGTAACCAATTCTAATTAATTACTACAGACCATGAATTTTATTGATTAGATTAATAATAAAAGTAATTACTGGAGGACTTTCACTTGTATTGGCTTCATTGACTGACCTTCAGTTGAGAAATTTTTCGGTATTGACTACTTCTTAAAGGCTGACTGAAGAGATTTCGAAATATTTTTTTTTTGTGTGTGTGTAGTGTTTTTCAAGCCCAAGAAATTTAGCAATATGATTCACTTTGAGCAAGATTAGTCATAAATTAGCACATAAAATATTATAAATTAGTCTAAGTAATACAATATGGGATAATAAACCTGGTTTGTGTGCATAACTAGTGTGTGCAAAACAAATAGAATAAACAGAAAAGGGAGAAGAAGAAGAAACTTCTAGAAACTTAGGGATTCATTAGAAAGGTTTAGAAGTTTAGAAGGCTCTGGAATTAACTCCAGTCCAGGAGATCTGACTAGCCTATGTGCATTTCTGACTATAGATGGCGCCCTACTGCATGTCAGGCAGGGAGAAAGTGCTGTGTCCATATAGAACAGTGGAGATCGGTGCAGTAGAGTAGTCCAGAATAATGACATAATGGACTATATTTAGCACATGACTCATATAGAGAGGACCAGATCCTTCTAGATGTTTGGAGGCATCTATAAAGCCCTGGTGAGAGAAGATGAGGCAGAGTTACATACCATCATGCTCCAAGTTATTAGGCATAGTATCGTGACACTTAATTGCTTCAAGTTGTCAGCGACATTAATCGCAGTCAAACATAGTCTTCTGTAGTGGACCTTGTCATAGTCTCAACTCCAGTAGTTTCGTCCGATTGTGTAGCGCCCAATTCGGTTTTGTAATTTCTGTGGCTCTTGAGTTTCCAATGATAAACAAGCGCCGCACTTTTGGAATTTATATTTAGTCGCCCTCCGAGCTTCGGGAGTTATTTAGAGCTGGTTTTCTTCAGTCAGGACAAGCGTCCGTGGACACGTCCCACACTGGAAATAGTTAAGTTTTACGCTGGAATATTCGCCAGGACTCTTTGCAACTTCGGCATTTTAATTGTAATCTCGCTGCCGCCCGCGTCGCGGCACACCCCCGGTAGATTGTCTTTGATTATGGATACCTAATCGATGTTTGAATAAGATTGATTTGAACACACCGTTTTTAAAATAAATAACTTTTTTAAAATTTGGAATCAAAGTTCACAGTGTATTGTCTAGTTTATTCCGGAGTTTGAATCCGTAGTATTGATGTGGTTTTGGCCTTGGTCAGTTACCGGAGCAGTAGCAATTAAATAGTCACCTATAATAAAATATATTCACCTAAATGCTTAATTCCAAAGTTAGATTATTATGATTTTTCGTTTTGCGTGCAGTAACCATTTATGTACAGTATGACGGTGCATAGGATACCACATATTTTACAAAATTTCCAGATCCGATTCCAACTGCAAGTTACTCCTCAAATTGTTTCAAATTTATCTTTTACCCACTGTTATGATTTATTGATTTCATAGTTTCCCATAAATTTGTGGTCAGTTAGGTAACTGGATGTTCACTGGTTAGAAGGACATTTGATCTTTGAGGGATCCCATGGTACATGTAAAGTGATTAGCAGCAATATTGCGAGAGAACGAAAAAATTTGGAAATACATGTGTTTTAACTATAAACAGGGATAAGGTTGTACAATTGCCAAATACTGCTTTATTTAAGAAACAAAACCACCAATAGGAACAAAAATACGTATTTTGAGGAAATTTTCATACCGTCTCCCATAATCCTACATAATAGCGTTGACGTCTCAAAATCTACAATAACAGCTGATTGAACATTGTTTACAGTAGCACAGAATAAACAAAGTTCATCATGTTTGTGTTTGAGGTCAAAGTGTATTGATCATTGGTGGCACAATATTACGCTTCAAATCTGGGCTATCCACGGAAAGGCTTTTTTTGATTTCAAGTCGAAGTTTGATACGCAGCTATAGAAATTAAAGAATCGAATAAAAAGTACTACCTTGTCTTTAATCCCAGATTTCAAGCCAACCACTTGCAGGTTTATGTTTGCATATCCATGGCCATACAAAAATACAAAATGAATTTTGATGATTGTTTCGATGTTTCGATTAGCAAATCGCTGCTATACTTTTAAGTAATTATGAAATTTGACGCCTCTGGCACAGTTACCCATAGCGATTTGTAAGAAAGTTTCAATTTTGTTGAAGAATCTATTTTTAATTTATTTGTTTCGTTTGTTTAGTGACCAACCGATTATGATTGTTTCACATTACTCAGCTAGCAGGTGCCCGTTAGGCAAGATAAACAATTACAATATTAGTTGTTTTAGAATTATTCAGATGCCTGTTTTGATGGCTGTGAAGTGGTTAACTACTAGAGCCTCAAAATTGTTGCATGGTCTTTTTCCAGTAAGGCCAAGGTTTACGTGGCTCTAGAGAGAGAACAGCCAGAAAGCCTGTTTTCAATACATTGTAGCTGGTTATCGGCATAAATTTTGTGTTTATCTAGGAAATGATAGTTATGTTAACTTCAATTAGCACTATCCATTTCACGTTGGGGGGTCCTTGATTTTGGACATGGCTATATACATGATATAGGGGGACTAGTTTTGGGCGATTTACGAAAAGGCGAGTTAGAAAAGAAAAAGCTAGTTATAAAAATCGAGTTACGCCCCACGAAACCGTCAAGTCCCGCTGGCGAGTTACAGCAAAGCCATCAAGTCCCGCTGGGGATTACGGCAAAGCCAGCACAGTCCCGCTGGCGATTACGGGCAAGCTATCAAGTCCCGCTGTCGATTTACGGCAAAGCCGTCAAGTCCCGCAGGCGCGTTACACCAAAGTTCATCATTGTCATGCCAAAGTCCCTCTAATTACCACTGTGAGTTGCCCAAATCAATCAAGAGCCACTGAAGAGTTTATGCAGTATATGCAAATGGGTTTAAAGTTTTAAGGTGTCAATTAAGGGACATTCTTGAAAAAAATCTTGAAATGCAATCCACAAGATGACACATTGTTATAACTATATGGAAGGTGGTATATTAGCCCCAAAGTTTAAAAATCAATGTGGTTCATGAAATGTATTTACTGGCTGCAATGTCCCTTTTAGTTTGATCTGTTACTATTACACAGGGCTGATCAATGTAATCCTAAGTTTTTTTTAGCCTCCTTTTTTTTTTTCACTATCTGGATACGTCATGTCGTGTGTGTGTACGCGCGCGCGCGTGTGTGTGTGTGTTAAAGGAGGATTGGCCGATGTTAAGATTGAAGTTTTCACTCTTTTACATAGATTGCCCTTTACTCCAAACCCCATCTGTAAGTTTCGCGCGGAATATTCATCCGTTTTTGATGCGAGAGCTAAAAACGGGATTTTGTAAGTCCCCTAGAGTACTGAAAGTGGATAGTGAAACTATAGTGCGTGTCTAGCGGTTAGCAGCTTACCTCTGGAGCACAGGGTCTCGTTTGAATCTCAGTGGGACAACTGCTGATTTAAATTCGGGAACGCAATTTTGGGATTAATTTGTATAACAGATATTGATTAAAACCTAAATACCACTCTCTTCCATGGTTTTTCTTTGAAATGGGCAAAGGAACCACGAAAGCTTGCACTTCCCAGTCGGTTTGTGTTTCGTGATGTGTTTGAATGTTGCAATTAGTGCGCGGTATTAGCTGCTGCCTCAAAGTTGCATTGTTTCTGTCTAGTAATTATTAAAAATTTTAAATCTAGCAATTTGGCCTGACAGGCCACGTAGTGAGATTGAAATAAACCTTGATTAATTATTATTATTATTTGTAATTTAGAAGTTTGTGACTCATCTAATTTGCTGTGGTTAACATGTTTATACCTATTTGATTGTTCGCTACCCAAATGTCCCAGGTTGGCTAGACAGGCATAAAAATAAGTCATAAAATATATTCCTTTTTCATGTTTTTGGAAAAATCTAAAGTAGAAAATATTATGCTCTTTGACAGTAGGAACTTTCCTGTGGTTGGACAATTACCTCTTTGTAGGCCTACCTTTGCAGTAAAAGGAAATCTGTCCCAGTTTTTTACTGGCATTAAATTGTCCATTACAAGTGCACATATTAGTGCTTTTTCCCAACCACACCCTGCCCCACTCTGCATTCACGTCGCCTTAAAACCCAACCCACAATCCTAAACTCACCTATTGCCCTCACACAAACCTACCCATACTCCACAAAACGTCCCCCAAACTCCAACAGAACCCCAGAACTCAACAGCCCATTACCTGTCTGTCCAATGCACTCAACATTAAGATCACATCACACCCACGTAAACCCCAGCTCACATCCGCTACTAAGCCAAAAATCATACTGCCAAATTCTAACTCGGCATGATTGGGAACCCACCTCACCACTAGGAAATGGCATAATTTCTAACTCACACTGGACTTATGTAAACCCTAACTCTCCACTGTGACTTGCTTAAATAACCTACTCCCCACTGGGCCTTGCCGTAAGAATCTAGCTCGCCATGAGGACTTTTCGTAAGAGCTAACTCGCCATGAGGACTTGCTGTAAATATCGTAACTCGCCACTGGGACTTGGCGTAAGACCTAACTCGCCAATTGACTTGTGTGTATCTTCTTCGTGGGGATAACTCGCTTTTTCCTAACTTGCCTTTTTTAACTCGCCATATACCTTCCCCTATATAGGGGTACAGTAAACCTGGGACTGATATCTTCAGCCCATGAATACACTTTTCAGTATTCACCTGACCCTGGGACTTGACCATACTTTTTTCAACTTTATACTCTCAACTCGTCAATTGGGTTATTGATATATTCAGTCATTTTCATCTTCTTAGGGCTCTTAGTTTAGGAGTTATTAGCTGAACAATACTGTAGTCAAAAGTATGTAGGGCCTACCTTTCCTCAACCAAGCCTTGTTATACATGTATGAAACATAATTTGTTTTGGAAACATATCAAAAAATAAAAATAACAAATAGTGAAAATGACCATATTACAGTCTATGACCTGTGGATTAGATTATCAGTCTTATGTGTTTTTCTTTAAAGCAATATTTTCCAGATCAACCCGGGTAAAGGATTAAAACTGGATAATAGAACTGACCTTCGCTGGTATTTGCTACTTTTTAACGGGGAAATTCTCTCTGGTAACCATCCTTGTTTTGGAAGGTTTTTACCCGATAACATACCGGATCACATCAATAGAAAAAACCCCGCTCCGCATCAGTAACGCAGGCAGTAGAGAAACCGAAATTGGCTGGGTAATGGCGCGACTTACGATTTAGATCAACAACACAGGGGTTGATGTATGGAGTCGCGAAACCCGCGCAAAACAACTGTTAAGTGCCATTAAAAGACGACATGCTTGTTGTGTTCTATAACGTAATGCTTGGTGCTGAAGTAACTAACTCTCGCTTAACTGGACTCAGATTTTGGACGAAATATCGTGAATCAACAACATATTATTTCAGCACTGTGGCTATCATCCCCGGGAATGGGCAATCGCACAATGCATTGCAATATTGAATATTGCCCGTGAATATATCTACCCGTTAAATTTCATTGGGTCACTTAAGTCGGCTATTTTCCTGATTTCACTCCAGTAGAACTTGCCTCATCTCCCCTATCGTACCTATTTACCGGGGAAATTCTCATCCGGTAAAATAATGGATGCTCAATAGAAAAACGCGAATTGAGTCATGGAGTGGTTCCAGAAGTGGCCTTCCAGCCGACTCAGTCGTTGTTCACTAAGCATCTCGAGATTACAACAAACATTTGAAACATGACAAACGGTATTTTGAAGCTAAAACTGTGGCCTTTGAAGGTGATTAGTATCATGTCACAACTATATTGTTGTAATTGCAAAGATGGCACTTTTTCACTTGTACACAGTTTTTTTGGACAGGATGAAGATACCTGCTGTATCATAATTTAAGCAAGGGTTTACATGCAGCGTTGATGCTCTCGTTGTGTGTTAAGAATAGAAATTTTTAGGGTCACATGACCTTATTGAAGTGAAATTTCCCCAAACCAGTGCATTGTGGGATTGAAGTCAATACACCCTCTGGGTGTGTGTGTGTGTTTTTTTTAATTCGTTTTGGTTTTTTTTATTATATTTATTTATTTGTTATGATCAACAACACAGGGGGGGTAGACATGCCAACCTAACTCAACAGAACGGCATCAACTTCCGGCAATAACCAGTGCTAGTCTTATTAAATCCTTAACGGTTAGGATTCGCTCATACGCATATTGAACGGGCACACACAGACTTAAGGCTAGGCCTGTCCGAATATTTAAATCGAAATGACCATTATTGGAATTAATACTACCTTTGTTTCCTCGGGGTTAATCCACTACCCCGACGGATTTTGTATGTCAATATTTTTCCTAAATTATCATGATATTACTAATGATGTCTTGAACGAAGGTTTAAAAAAATGTGATTTTGCAATTTCACTGGGACCGAGGCTGCCGTAAAAATACATGTTTGGAAATCCCCCTGCCCATCGAGCAGATCGTGTCGACCAAGAGATGGTTCCCTTGTCGTGGTGCTGTTCCACACACAGGTAGTGTCCTGATCTGCTTCCATGTTGCCCCACTTCTGCAAGAAACCTTAGATCGGCCAATTCTGGTTCTCAATCTGTTGAGTGTCATCCGCCATTTCAGCCCACGAGGATTCAGCTCCAGGTGGGAGATGCCAAAACAGGTTCAATCACCGATAGATGTTACTTAGTTAGCAAGTCTTTCTTTCCATAAGGCGACTCTCTTAGCTCCTAGAGACTGTTTCAAGAGGGTTGGACTTTGGTTAGGAAACTCTCTGATTTAAAGGCATTTGGCAACAGGTGTCTGTCCAGACAAATAGTGCTTCACATTAGATACTGGCAGCTACGCTCTTGCATGCTCGCTACGGCTACGACGGATGTCTGGTGGAGCACTCCTGCTAGGATGTAAATATCCGTTGGTGTTGGACGGAGGTATCCCGTGATAAGCCGGCATTAGGCATTTATGCTGGATCAAGCTTCTTGGCATGGGTTGATCTTTCCCATACAGGACAAGTAAAAAAACATACTCTGGCCGAGTAAGCACAGGGCCAAGTGCCGTCGATCTTAGGGTATAGGCGAGCACCCCATCTTGTGTGCCAGTGGAGTTTGTTCAAGATGTTATACTTTACTCTTCGTCTTCTCATGGGGTCTTATAAAAGTGGGGTCCAAGGTAACTCCCAGTGTAGACCGGGTTATCACAGTGCTCCCGGGTTGTTCCAGACAGGAACTTTAAGCTGATGTTTGGCTCACGGTTGCGTAGATGGAAATCAACCACCTTTTTCCTTGGAGGATTTGTCACGTAGGTGGTTGTGTCCCATAATAAGGATTGAGTTTCATCCAAACTTTGGCTAGGCGCTCTTCAACACTGTGAAGTCGGCATCTTGTGCTCTAATTTCAAGATCGCCTGCATAAATAAAACGACAGGTTCCTGCACTCCTAGTTGGTCGTTGGTAGATGTTGAACAGGAGATGTTGCAAGCACGCTCCCTGTGGTAGTCCATTCTTGACCCTACTTCATCAGCTCTTCTTCGCTCATAGCTGAACAAAGAACATCTGGTTTTGCCAGCATCCTTTGACATATTAAAGCACATGATCCGAGTGTACAAACGGTATTATATAATTATCCCAAAATTTCATTGAAAAAGGATTTTTTGTAGTGGAAGCAAAAGGAATTAATGCAATTTTATTTTCTTTCAAAAAAAAAAAACCTGCATTTTTCCATTTCCTCCCATGGCATAAATTAATACTTGTTTCCTAAACTGTCTAAAAAAGATAGTTTGGCCTTGTTTTATCTCTCCGTTTTGTGTGCCGATGCCGATAGGTACAAAGTAGAAGTGAGCATGAAAGTTTCATCATAATGGCATTGGATGGAGTGTGTCTTAATCATATGAAATGTAGATAATTGATAGTGTATTGAATATTTACCATTTTGAGTGTTTATGTTTATGTGAAAGGATCAAGAGAATAAGCTGATTTGGGTTATGTGTTACTGAAAAGAGTGCACATTTTGTTAGTTGTACATTTTAAAAGAGTTTGGGTCTGCTTTTAGGTTTGCTAAGCAGTTTTTGATTGATTCCAATGGGATTTTTCTTGGCAGATAAGTTCATGTGCATTCTCGTTTAGAAGGAAAAGTATTTGATTGTCCTCATATCCATGTAACCGACCCTACTCTCTTAAAAACGAAATAGTGAAAAGCCACTCTAAAAGAGTGAAATCTTTCACTCAACCAAAAAGGAGCCAGCTGAGTGACGCTTCTTTTAGAGTGAAATCCTCTCAATAAAGAGGGAACAAAATAACTCTAAGGAAATGTGAACTGATAACTCCTTTTTAGGCGAACTATCACTCTTATTGAGTTGTGATTCTTTAGGAATTTTGTTTGTTTGGTGAGTATATTGTATGTGTAGGAGTCATACTTCATAGCATCGTGACATTAATGAATTTGTGGCCGCATCATTGGCAGGATTAGTGAGACTGCTGATTGTGGCATGCATGACGTGTATGATCACGGTAATTCATGCCGTGACATGCATGATTGTGCGTTTCGTACATGTGCATGTAAGCCTAGCCTGGCCGTGAGCCTGGCGCAGACTCCGTATGTAACAGTTGATAATACAGTAATACCTTTATGCGTCTCCACACTTTGTCCGTAAATGCTATGAACTGTGGCCGACACATACAATATACCACACGTGAAGATTCTATGATTTCTTTCACTAATTTCAACTCTTCGTTCAACCGTTTGCTGACGGTCTCACTTCACTTAACTCGTCCGCCCTGTTGTTCGAAAATAATCACACGATTTGCGGCGTTTCTGATTGGCTATTCGTTCACTCCGAAAAAGAGGGAGCATTTTCCTCACTCTTTTAGAGCTACAACATAACCGAGTCGATAAAGTAAAATCCTACGTGTGCTTCACTCCGAAGAAGTGTGGCATTTTGAGCCACTCGGTAAGAGAGTGAGGTCTGTTAATCGCGAGTGAAGGTGTCGGTGCTTTTCTCGCTCTTTTAGATCTAAAGCCGCTCGATTAGAGTTAATTTAAAAAAAAAAAAAAAAAAAAAAAAAAATTTTCCTCTTTCATTTTAAGAGATTATGGGTAGTTTTCACATCCTCTGGGACTTGTTGGCGAATCTAGAATTGTAGCCTTGTGGGTGTCAAGTCACATGTTATTGGTCATTACAATGTGCCTCTGTAATATCAATACATGCTGATGGAACTAAATTTATGAATAATATTTGTGGCAAAATTTATTGATATATACCACCTCACTAGAGTTGTATTAAAAGCTGTGTGTGTTTTGCAGTAAATTCAAAGGAAATCCTATAGAGCATAGCTATTTTATTCGCGTGCATACATGTACATCGCATTGAGTGCTACCAGCTGATAGGCTAAATTGGCCTGTGAGTGATGTGTGCACAGTATTAAATTTACAGTTATTATAATAGTCATAATTTCTTGGTGCAATTTGTTGCATTATTTCCTCCTAATTGATGGTGCTGATTATCGTGTTAATTTATGTCTTTGAATTCACATAACTTGAGGTGGAAATTTTCATAAGTCTGAAATTTTTTACATTTTAAAAATAATATTTTTTTTGCAGAAAATGCAGTGCAAGACAAAGTAACAGCAAAAAATTATACCATCAATATCATAGTTATTTTTAAAGGGTCTTTATTTTTTAAGGGTCTTTAGTTTGTTTTCATGAGTAGCAAGTAGAGTGTGAATGAAAAAGCCCACAAAACTCTTTTGACCCATTGTGAAGTATGTGTTTGGCTGTTGGAAAACCTAAATTCAACCACGGCAAATATGTTTCAGCCCGTAAAATAACAAAATTAAGTACGTCAAGTTAAGTAAAAGTAAGTTAAGTCTTGGGGGGGGGAATTTGTGCAGGTATTTTGCATCAAGTTATCTCCTTCTCATCAGAGGTGTAGCTGCATGGGGCTTTTGTCTCCCTGTTAAAGAGACATGAGACTTTTCCAGAAAGAAGCGCCCCACCGTCTTTATGTATAAGATGATGATTTAGTATTTTCTAACATGGTTTTTCTATGGATGATTACGATGCTCAGGCAAGTGCAAACAAGGGTTGCGGTTGTCTTTTTGTACTTGTTTGTTCACACAATCTTCAAAACATTCTCGGTAGATGGTCATATCCTCAAAATTCTCCTCTGTCACTTAAGAGCCTTTCCTGCCAACCCCCCCCCCCAATGAAAGAACTAGAATCCTATATTTATGATTTATGTGAATAAGATAATGTCCTTATAACGTGAGAAAAAAGCACCCCTCTAAACTTTACCCTTAGACCCTTGCCAGCCCCAAACTGCACTGTTTAGCTATCGGCCGACTCTGGTATCATGTAACACTTCTCAATAGACCATACCCAAAGTTTTCATGTACCGTACTTGACCTAATGGTTCAGTGGATCTTAGATAAGTTTTTTTTGGGGGAAGTCACCTTATTAGGGTGCACTTTCATGAAGTCGGGATCACCGTGCAACCGCAGATTCCCAATTCCTCACTTAAATGAGAGTAGATGATAAGAAAAACTTAGCTGCTTTGAGCAGTAGATTTATGTGTGGTCCATTGACTCATGTTCAAAGTTGTGGGTTCGAGTCCTGATTAGTCCAATGTGTTGTGCACTTGAGCAAGGCACTTTACCTCCCCCTCTGTCTCTCCCTCTCTCTCCCCTCTCCCCCCTTGCCAACCGTAATAGTGGGGACTCCCCATTATGCAAAAAAGGTAGGAGAAACCGCTAAACCCGCATGGGAATATCATGTTATTAATAATTTAATAATCGCTAAAGCGCCCCCTACTTGTCTATTTGAAATATTGCTCTCACTATGTGTTTTTTCCAATCTCTTTCTCATAGTGGGGACTTTAGTTCTTTTAACCCCCTATGTGGGGTCCTTAGGGTCTCCACATTCCTAAAGTCGTTCGCACCTCAACCTATCTCTCTCGATCCCGTCTCTCAACTGTGTAAAACGACGTAACGCAGGACTTTGTAGTGTACCCCCACTAATACGGAAAGAAATCTCTCCACAAATAGAGTCATCGTAAAAGTGGGGGCATCAAATATCCCCACTATGCCATTGGGTCCCCACTTTTACAGTGAAAAAAAGTGAATGTCCCAAAATGTCCCACATTACTGGTTTCACAATTTCCTCTCTCTTTCCTCCCCTCTCTCTCTCTCTTCCCCCCCCCCTCTCTTCCTCTCCTCCCCCTCTCTCTCTCCTCCCCCTCCTCTTTCTCTCTCCTCCCCTCTCTTCTCCTCCCGTCTCTTTCTCTCTCTCTCCCCTCCCCCCTCTTTCTCTAGGCATTTTTCTGTTGAGCAATATTTTCTGGATCCACCTATAGAGAAGGAGATTAGTCATGCAGCAGAAAAAGGAGGATTGCAAGTGATTTCAAACAGTATATTGTCAATTGGGTTTCAATGCACTCTAAATCCTGGGGTTAGTTCAGTCAAGTGGGCATAACTTCAACATACTCAGTCGATCCCTACAATGAGGTGTCAAATACGCATAATAAACACCGCTTCCAATTATACCCCATATTGTATAATCGAATAATCATTTGAACTGATAACTTTCAGGGGTGGGAGTTACTTTTTTGGGTGTTTTTTTGTTTCTATTAAGCAATTTTGTAATAATTTGGAATGAAAATTGGACGCAATCTATGTCATGGTGAGGTCTCCCACACAGCCTTCAGTACCTGCCAAATAGAGAAAATGGTTTGCTGACCAGGAAATCTAGAAAATTACTAATTTGGGCGCAAAAAATGAACAAATGAAGTCCAAATGGGTCAATACGTTTTAACAGCGGTGACATGAATTGGCCATTTTCTGACCAGATACCTCAATCACAAAACAAATCCCAATGAAATTTGACTTAAAAGCAAAAACATCACATTTGAAAGATTTTTGCACAGTTGTGTTGTTAATAGTCTAGTGAACTGTACCTGTGAACGGTTATTCTTAAAATTGTCAATATTTTTTCATTAAGAAGGGGTCTTGTAATTATAATCTGGATCCCCTATTGTAATTTAATGTGGCGCGGAACACCAAATTTCTGTCAATTACAAAATTAGACCACCTCATGAAAATAACTTGACTCTTAATTCCCATAAAGCATGGAGCAGCTAATTGATAAGTGCAGACACATATGTTTGGCTATTTCGCTATTTAATATTCGCATGACATTTCCCGCAGCCATTGAATTATTATTGGGTATCGTCGATATTAATTATTCTGATACAAAACCTCTGTTACACCCTTGGGTGAAGAATGAAGAAGTATTCCACAGAGAGTATTATTCAATGGAATGCGCTCCATTGATAACTCAATTTGAAACCACCCCCCCTCTGTGGAAATTTTAGAAAGTCTTCCATGTCACTGTGTGGGAAACCTAGGTGACCACGAGGCCCTAGAGCAATCTGTTAAACTTCAAGGGAATTAGGCCGAGGGAGTTTTTCGGCTAATACAAATTTCTCTAAATTTGCACTTGATTGGTTGTGGAACACCTTTGAAATATTACAAAGATTTATTGTACAAACAATAAAAAAAGAAAAATCCATGTGGTTTTCATCTGTCCAATACTTGTATTTTTTTTGTTGTGCATGACAGAAAATACTGAATTGTCTTTTTATAACATAAAGGCCTTGTTAATTCACTTTAAGGTGTG